>JADRCH010000080.1:4209313-4384313 GCA_019843965.1 Rhynchomys soricoides
GAAGAAGAAGAAGAAGAAGAAGAAGAAGAAGAAGAAGAAGAAGAAGAGGAAGAGGAAGAGAGAAAGAAAGCTAAAAAGAAAGAAAGAAAAAAAGGAGGAAAGAAAAAGAGATCAAAACCAAAGCTTCTCAGAACCAAACAAGAACAATGGGTGGGAAGGAGATGTCCTATACAAGAATTAGGAACCTGAAAAAGTTACTAAGAAAGGTGGTCTTTTAAAGAAGCCCTAATTGAATTTAAAAACAAAACACAGAAGGTTGGACTTTTCCCAATGGCAGATCACACCAGCCACCAAGGGGGGTGGGAGAACCAGCTCCTGCTTACCCTGCAGCTTTTCAGACCACTGTTTGAGTCATACAGTGCAGATCTACTGTGGTACAAGACCAGCTGAAATGCTGCCTCTCTTGTAAATGCCTTGGGAAGGTAACAAAGCTGCTCTCTCTGGCCAAATGTCTACCTAAGGAAAGTGGAGCCAACTTACTAGACCAGAAAAGTGGGGCTCCTCCTGGTCAGACATGTGCTGATCTACAGAGCCAAGGCTTTTAACCCTACAACTTTCCAGAGTGGGTGAGGAATTAGGATTGGGTAAAATATAGCAAGTTACAGGTGAAAAGCAGAAACACACCTCCTTTGAGCTGAAAGAACAGGGAACAAATGCTGATAGTAGGGAGGCAAAGCCAAAATCAGACAAAGAACAGAACTCCCAATCAGGTAAAATTGTTTAAAACTGATACTTGTATGCTAAAAACAAAAGAAACTAGTTATAAAATATCACAGCTATAAATACATTGAAATTGATAATTTTAAACAAACAAAACACATAAAGCAAAAAGAATACAATAAAGAACTTTTGGGCTCTATATAATATTATTGTAAATGGTTCAAATGAGATGGAAGATCTGGAGGAAATTAAAACATGGCCCTTTACAGTTATTGCAATATTAAGTTTCATTCTTATCTTAATAAGCACTTTAGTTTGTTATATCTTTTTGAAAAACAGGGACTTTGCAGAAAATTCATGAGACTTAGAAACTTTACTAAAATTGATAAATCAGAATAAACAGTATATTAAAATGTCAGAGCTACAAAATACAAAAAGTAAAATAAGAACTCAGAAAAATAGAACAACAGGTGCCAAGTTTTGTAGTCCAGGTTCAACAAAATATTAAGATAATAAAGATACACAAAAAGGAAGACACAGGCTTTTGGAAAAAAATAGAAAATTTTACAATTTAAAATGAGGAAAAATACTAATATAATGGAGTTACAAGAAAAGGAAAAACACGAAAAAGAGATACATGCCTTACAGATTAAAGGTCTTAAAAGATTATAAAAGATTGAAAAAATAAAAGTTAAAACCCAATGTACCACCATCTAATGAAAATCAAGAGAGTCAAGCAAAGTTTATTAGAAAGCCAACATTAGCTTATACGGTTACTATACAACAAATGCCAATAGATAATTCCACCCTCAGGGAAAATTAAGATGACGTCCAATATAAAGACAGAGTTAAATTAATTACAAGGATGCAACTTTAGTAGATAAATCATCCCTAAATGCTTTATGAGAAGCCAAACTATCAAATATTTTAATTGTGGCAAACAGGTCATTTAAAAAGAGATTGTATGGAAGGCACTCCTAAAAACAATATTTTTGTTTGTTTTGTTTTGTTTGTTAGTTTTTGTTTTTCGAGATAAAATCCAAAAGAGGGCCCAAGCCTTCTGTAATATGTAGAATGTGTTGCAAAGGCATACATCGAACTAATGATTGCAGACTAACAAAGAACAAACAAGGTAACCCCTTGTCAAGAAATGCCTCAAGAGGCACCAATATCAAATTCAAATTAGCCATATCAGGTCTACAGCAGTGATACTCTTCCACAGAACAATTAAACAAAATGGCTCTAAATATAAACATGAATTACCCAGATATCAAAACCAAACAGCCTTAATAGATAAAACAAAAGAACTCAATAGAGAACAAAATCTTAATGGATACAGGAGCAGACGTAAAAAGGAGATGCTTAATAAACAAGAAGCGATAGGAAATCTCCTAAATACAGATAAAAAATGTTACTGTTATGGTGGGGAAGAGAATATACTCTTGTTTCTACAGGAAAAAAAAAAAAACCAACAACAACCAAAAAAAAAAAAAAAAAAAAAACCTATAGATTCCATCCAAACTGATAAAAATCAGATTTGATAGAGTAAGATACCCAAAAGATCTTGACTGTAATCAGGAAGAAAGAAATTGAGAAGACCAAACAAGGAAAGGTAACATAATTTGTTAATCCCTATACATGGGAACAGCCCTGAAATTGGCTGAGACATTAAAATATCCCTAGTCAGAACTTCAGCTATACATGTCCAATAGAACTTGCTGGTTACTGCCCTCAAGATTCATCATGCCATCTTTTCATATGGCATTAATAAAGATTTATATTACAGTTTGGTTATATAATCAAACTTGCTCATAAAGAAAAACAGTTGTCTTTCACCTTCTCAAACTAGGAATAAAAAAATAATAATCCTTAACTATCTATGCATATGGTATACTCTATACATTATTATAATATAGAAATAAATATTACCTCTAAAAGCTTATGTGCACTAAAAACAAAACAAACAAAAACCCACTAAGAATGCATCTCTGACAAGATTCATCCTCAGGGATGCTGAGATGCTGAGACCTGCTTTTCCAGCCTCCTGATCAACCTTACCACAAGCTGATGCCATTTCCTGAGACTTGCTTCTAGAACATCTTTAGAAAGAACTGCTAGTCCAAGATGACCTTGGTTCATTCAGCCCTTAAAACTGTTCCAGTCTGGACTTCAATTAAGCTCTGAAATGTCTAATTTGTGGGGGATAAAATCTTTGCCCCATTTCAGCAGAAAGCAATTATAAGACGGCCATCATACAAGTCCCTTAAGTTGGTGTGGATGGTTGTGGTCATTTTGTTAATAATAGATACATTACCATTTGAGGAGATGATTTACAAATAATATGGTCTTGGCCAAGGAGATAAAAAATAAGGATCTTAGACTCAACGATTTCTATTTTTCCTGTCCTTTTATCTATCCTTCTTTCTCTCTTAGATAAAGGGAAGAGAGGTTGAGAAGATAAAAAGAAGATATAAAAATATTGTAGAAATTAGACAAATAGGGAAAGATTGTTGAATCTACACTTAAACAGAAAAAAAAAAGAATTATAGCAATAATCTTACATTTGTAAAGATATTTTGATGCAAAATTGAAGTTTTATTTTATTACATTGCTACAAATTTTTTGTGTTGATAAAGAAATAAGTTTATTTTTTATACATTGGTATAGGTTATTGTATATTGATACAACATTAAGCTTATTTTTGATATACATGATGTATAAATGTTTTTAGCATTTATTTCAGATATTATAATTCTTAAAGATGTAATGTGAAATTCTTGTCCTTTTGAAAGCTGCTATTACAAATTCATAGGGATGATAAAAATAGAAATATAAAATTTTAGTTCTTTTGAAAGCTTCTATTATTATTGCTACAATTTTCAAACAATGTTTGAAAATTTAGATGTACTATAGATAAATAATTAGTCTTCAAAAACCTCAGAGATCCACAGGACTGTTTCATTAATGAAAGATCTTTTGTCTATGAGACATGTCTGCTACTGACAGTACTCCTATTCTGCTTCAAAGAAGATGATGAGAACCAATAACCTTCATATGGAGTTTCTTCAATTGTGGCATGCTACCTCTGGGCAAAGAAAATGCCTGTGCTTCAGCCATAGACAAATTTGTCCAGAAATGACAAACAGACCCTTGGAAGTAGATTGTCAAGCTCTGCCAAAACAGAGAAAGAAAGTCCTTCATAATTCTTGGTTCACAAAAAGACTTTCAGATATCCTGTGCCAGAAGGTGTAAGATTGATGCGCCAATGTTATAAAGACAATATTGGAGTCTGTCTTAGTTAGTCATGTGTCTTTGTCATTTTGATAATTTTTGGAAGCTGCATCCCAGCATTTCCTGCATATTCAAGCAATATTTATTCCTTATTAGGTCTCTGATTGAGTTGAAGACTAGATAGTTATTGTACCCCAATATAAATATAAGTTCTTTGGGCATTAAGAAAATGTTCTAGGTCTAAAAGATATTTTCAGGATGGTAATAAGGTTAAAATAAAAAAATGCTTTATATACAAAACACTGAATTCAGAAAATAAGATAGATGGTAGAATACATTATCTAAATTGCCAAAAATAAAAATGGACTGGACATTATGAATGTAACACTTACCTAATAGCTTTCATAATTGTTTGATAATTATTCCTACTATATGTTTATTGTTATAAGAAAAAGAGCTTTTTAAGACAAAAAACATGAAATGCAGGCAGAACATTTTTTGTACATTTGTACAAACTTACCCTTGCATTATTCAAATGCTAATTTCTCTGCTCTCACATCTAGTTTTAATCAGAATATGTCATTGTAGTGCTTATACTAAGAATCTCCTGCCTCAGCTTTATGAAAACATCTCTCACCATTTACTCTCTGACTTGTTAATAAATACTGATTACCCATGACTAGGCAGAATAGGAAATAGGGCAGGATGCTTTCAAACCAGAGGAATGATAGAGGGGAAAGAGAGAGATTCAGATCAGGGGGAGGATGGAAGATTTGGAGCCAGGAGGAAAGGTTTGGAGAGAGACCATGAAAACACTTCTGAAGTCCAAAGAGCCAGATCAATAATAATAAGTAAGTAATATGGAATAGGGCTAGGAAGTAGCTAGATTAGCAATAAAATTAAAGAAAAATCATTTAATTGCTCAACGATTGAGTACAATTATTTTTTGTATTTGGTTCTTGGGGACTAACATAAGTTAAATAAATACAATTGCTGGATTAATTCAGTCTTTACATTTATACTAAAATAATTCATTTACACATATATTCTGTCTTAATTTAAATTATGGAGCTCTGGTTATCACCAATGTACATATATGACTACTGTACCTTCAGAGTTATTGTACAGTGCTGGCCACTAATGTTGTTTGTAGGTATCCTAGCTGGTTATAATTGTTTGCTTCCCTCCTTTAGAAGATTACCTGACATCTTCTAGTACCATAAAATCTACTTCAGGAAGTAGGCGTTAAAATTTCTTTTGTCCTTGGGTCCTATGTATCCTGTGTTTGAAGTACATGAAATCTTGATTACAGGAGTTATCTTTCACCTCTGGGGGCAACCAAGGTCAATAGCATTATGTTTTGTATTTTGCGAGTCTCTTGGACAATCTTGAAAACTCAAAAGAGGGTTTCTCATACCTGGTGTTGAGGTTTTTGTTCAGTACTTTTTGGTTATTGGAAAGAATATTTTCAGTATAGATGAGATAATTTTATTTAAACTATATATGTGTATGTTTATTTGTTTAGGTAGATAGATAATTGTAGGATTCCTTGTAATGTTTTCAGGAATCTCTATTATTATTTTAGACTACCTTCTCTTTCTTCTGTATTTATTTTCCTGTTACCCCAAAGTAGAGCCATCTTTTTTCCATTTCCTCAATTTTATCTTGCTCTTTTTTTTATCAACTTTTATCCTGCTCTTCCCCTTTATATTTCTTCCTCATAACCCTATTTTAGAAATTTTCTTTTCAGTTACTTTGTTTCTGAAGTTACTTCAGTTTATATTTTTATATCTAAAGATTTAGAGCTTGAAGACTCCAATAAGAGAGATCTTGCAATATTTGAGTTTCTAATATAGGGTTACCTCACTCAATATTGTCTTTTTTGGTTCCATTCATATACCTTCAAAGTTAATGATTTCAGTTTTCTTACAGCTGAACAATTTTAACAAATTAGTGTATATATTCTGTTTTCATTATCCATTAAGTGATTGAAAGGCATTTATGTTGTTTCCATTTCTTAACTATTATAAATAGAGCAAAAATGAAAATTTTTGAACAAATATATGTGGAGTCAGATATTTTGACATTTGGATATATGATAAAGAGTATTGTATCTAGGTCATATGGTAGTTTGTTTTTTTTGTTTTTAGCTTTTGTAGAATCCAATATGTATTTCCATAGAGGCTACAAGGTTTAGTATATGAATGAATATGAACAGAATATGAAGACAAGACTATAAATACCCTGTTATTCCACATAACACATAGCTTTTGCTTTTTATAATATGTTGTTATGCACTTAGCATCTATTGAATGCCTTCTCTAGGACCACCTGAAACATGGAACATGGACTTAAGTTATAATTCTTTATATTTGCTCACTCTGTTTCTGATAATTCACCCAAGCTTGAATTTAGGTCATTTCACTTTCTGTCTTTCCTTATATTCTCCACAACCAACTATTCAATTTCTTATCACATTGTATTTTGAAATAATCCCCGGTCCCATCACCTCTCTACTTATTATAGACCCTAAATTAACTGGTGCTTTCATTATGTGTGGCAAGATTCCTTTCTTAAACTTTGTAAATTTCAATTTTTTATTTTTCTCGCCCTTAAAAACTAGAAAGAACTAATTTGCTACATGCAAATTTGATCATGTCACATCCATGATTAGAATCATTCAGTGCTACCTCATTACTGCTGAAATCAAGTAAACGTCAGAACTGAAAGAGCAATCTCAGCCTTTATTATTTTCATTTTCCATATTGACATCCATGATAAATTATTTGGCATAACTTAAGAATACCAGTTTCCAAGATCCTAAGAAAATACATCCCACTACTTATTATCTCATGCCTATTAGTTCCCTCTTCACTTATTAAAATCAAGTATCAAATTCAGTTAAAAAAAAGAGAATGATTATATATTAATTTTACCAGCTCATTTCTGAGTTTTGTCCTTCATTCCAGCATAACAATACAATATGATGTTCATTCATTAACAGATGATTCAGTTAGGTAAATATACCTGTCTCTGAAACCTGCCTTGAATTATCTTAGAATTAATACTTGTCTTGGGTGATGATTTGATTGATAATGACTCCCATGGTTCATATATTTTCCACTCTCTCATTGATGTTTTCTTAGTGGTCCACCCACAAGATGCTGGAGTCTGCTGTAGAAAGTGGAATGTTATTTCATTGATAGCCTCTCCTCCTTATCACTCTTCAGGGACTCTAACACTGCCAAATCTCAAATTATTTAATTCTTCACCTTCTACCACAACTGGGGCTACACCTTTACCAAAGTTCTATCTCAGCCAGTCTTCAGAGTGTCAAGCTTGCCACATGGCACAAAGCCTCAGCTGTTCTCCACAACTCCTTCATGCCTTCCATACAGTACAGCCATAATGACTCCAGTACAATACCCAATTCAGCTACAGTCTTGGCTGCTTCTGGATCTCAGCCTCTGTTTCCTAATACAAAGGAAATACTTTCCAGAATAGTCTACCTCCATGATGCTGATATCACAAATGATTCTCTGGCCAAGCTAACCAGCATTCTTTGTCCCAGCAAAACAAATGGTTTCCTGTAGTCTTTTGTTAATCACAGTAACAACTGATCAAATACCACAAATTATTAATTCAAAAATACCACAATTATTAATTAAAAGTATTATATGAATGTCCACTATAGAGTATTTAAGTACCTATCAAACCTCAATCTGGAACTTCTCCAGCCAAGCTTCCATTATTTGTATTGGTCTCTACATGATCCTATAAGTTCTCACAACAGCATGTTAAGCTCTGAAAACTCAATAGTTTATCAAATAGTTGCACAAAATCTGTTCACAATTTTTTGGAAAAAATATATATATTCTGGTCTGTCACAACAGTATCATATGACCTGATCCTATTTCTGTCTTATATTTCTTTTACTGTTATCAAACACCATTACCAAAAAAAAAAAAAAAGGTGAGTAAAGGGCTTATGTTTTGGCTTCCATTTTATGGCAGCCTGACACAAGCTATATTATCAGAGTGGAAGGAAGTTCAATTAAGAAAGGGCCTCCAAAAGACTAGTCTGTGGGTAGTTCTGTAGGACATTTGCTTGATTAGTGATTGATGTGAGAGGGCTCAATCCATCCTGAGAGGGGCTATTCCTAAACTACTTATTCTAGCTTTTATAAGAAGGCAGGCTCAGAAAAACATGGAGAATAAACCTGTAAGATAATCTCAGTATCAGCTCCTACCTCCAGGTACCTGCCCTGCGTGAGTTCCTGTTCTGACTTCATTTAATTGTGAACTATGATATGAAAGTTTAAGCCAAATTAATCCTTTCCTCCTGTCTTAGGGTTTCACTACTGTGAACTGACATGATGACCAAGGGAACTCTTATAAGGACAACATTTAATTAGGGCTTGCATGTAGGTTCAGAGGTTCAATCCACTATCATCAAGGCAGAAGAATAGCAGTGTCCAGGCAGGCATGGTGCAGGAGGAGCTGAGAGTTCTACATCTTCTTCTGAAGGTGGCTAGGAGAAGCCTATATTCACAGTGACACACTTCCTCTTACAAAAAGAACACACCTACTTCAACAAGTCCACACCTTCAAATACTGCCACTCTCTGGCCAAGCATATTCAAATCACCACACCTCCCCAATTGCTTTTCTCATATTTCATCACAGCCATAGTAACTCTAACTAATTAAAACTTGTACCAAGAAAGTGAGGTATTATTCTGAAATATCTGACCACATATTTGGGGGAGGATTGGGGAAGTGCTTTGGAAGGAAATGTCATTGAGTGTTGAGAGTTCAGTCAGCTGTTTTTTAAGAGATTGAAAGGTAAGAATGTTGGAAAGCAATATAAACCATGGAATCCTGGCTTGTGAACTTGTCAAGAGAAGCAAAGGCTTTATAGGGCCTTTTGTGTGATGAATCTGTGATTTTTGGTTAGCTGGTCCTGAGGATTGTGCTCTAGGATTAGTGAAATACAAGGACCAAATAAAACCTTTGCTTTTCTGAGAAAATGGATGTTGGTCAACTGGAATTGAAGAACGAGGGAATGAGTTATGATCAAGAAGAGTACAGCATCTTAGGGGTGAAGTCTTCTGGGAGGACTTTCCTTATGGTTTGTTAACAGTGAGAAGCTGTGTTCCAGATGCAGACAGAGCTTTACATACCTCCTGCTAGCACCCAAACTTGGTACTGTAAAATCACCCAGATTGTATTGGTTTCAAAGACATAAAGGGGTCCTGGAGAGCAGCTGAGGCTTGGCCTGTGTAACATGGCAGAAGTTTCTGAAAAGAGCTGAGGAGATGTTATTTGTGAAAATACAGCCCAATGGAGCAAAAGATTATTGTGTTTTGGAGATGCTAGTACCTATAGTCAACCTCAAAGACTGCTGTCTTTGAGGTATGGAGTGGAGCCAGCCTGAGCCTAAAAGACATCCTGTGTTGGTGGAGCCAGAAAAGTGCTCCAGGCTCTTTGGAGGAGCCCAAAAGCTCATAACTGAATCTCTGATGTTTAGAATTGAATTATTTATACTGGAAGAGTTTGGTTTTGCTTTGTTTGAACTGTGACTGTCTTGTTGTTCTGCCTTTTTGAAGGAAGAGAGTACTTTTGATTTTACAGGAACCCATAGTTGAGAGACTTTAAACTTTATAAGGAGAGAGAGAGAGAGAGAGAGAGAGAGAGAGAGAGAGAGAGATATTTCAGAGTTTGATACAGAATTTGGATTTTAAAGAGACTTTTACATGGTATTTGATCACATTGGGAACCCCAAGATTGTGAACTGGAAAAACGTTCTGTGGTGTGGCTTACTTCTAGCACACTGCTTTTACTCAAGAGCATTGTGTTTACTATAAACAAGCACTTGTGAGGCTCAGACCTAGCACACATATTTAACCCAAGAACTTACTGTAAAGGAGAGCTAAATAAAGTCAATGATAGGTCAACAAGAGAAGCAAGCAACCAGTTGAGAGGGAATGAACATAAGAAAACACAGGAAAAAGAAAGGAAAGTCTGTGAGTTGGAGGGGATTTAAGACAGCAAAGAGAAGAAGGAACTTTTTTTTTTTTTTCCTTTTGGGATATCCTTGGAGGAGGAAGGTTAGCTGAGTACTTTCTCTGTCTCTCTGAGCTAACTGGCTTCTGCTACAGCATCTGGCTCTGGGCTCATCATTTGGTAAATTGATCCTTTGGGATTTTGTGTTAAAAACAAGAGATTGGATGTGTATTTTGTATTTAAATTTATTTCATTTTATATTATTTTGTCATCTTTTTTTTTCATTTTTTCCCTTTCACTGAAAATAGATTATTTTCTCATACAATATATCCTGAATACAGTATGACCTCCTTTTACTTTTCCCCACATCCCCTTCCACCCAGATTCACTCCATTTCTCTCTCACATTATTGTAAAAGAACAGGCTTTTAAGAGATACTAAATAAGATGAAATAAAATACAATAAAATAGAACAAAGACCATTATAAATGAAAATCCGTTTATTTCCTCAGATGAAAGGATGAGATGAGTGCTGTACCCAGTCTATGCAAATACATGGTTTGGGCTGAACCCAGAGCATTTCTGTCTAACTATCCCTAGTCCAGACCTTGAGGACTTCAGCTTCCAGCTTCTGTCTGCTATCCTATGCCTAGAATGTTTCAGCCAATGAATCTTAATGCTGAATGAAGTCACTCATTCTAGCTTTTTCTGAACTCTGTCTGGCTAGTTCAATTCAGTTGTTCTGGCTCAAAGTCCTCTCCAAGATAACTGAATCAATTTGGCTTCTCTCTGCTTCTGTGAATTGTTCCACATGGAAAGACTGCCTACAAACTGGACTACTGTTAACTGAACTGAAGTGAAGTGAAATGAATTGAATTACATTCTCTTCCTTCCTCATCTCTGCTCTTTAAGTAGCCTCTTTTTCTGTCTGTCCTTAGAAGAGTTAAGCATATTTTGTCTGACTAATTCTGTCAAATCTTTGTCTGATTTGTCACTTTGTCTTCCCTCAATTAGACATTATTGTTTCGAATTAAAGATGTGTACTACTTCAGAATCCACATTTCCCACTGCTAAGTGTTTCAGCTAGAGTAGCCATGATAGATGCCCTAGGTCCTCCCCTATCCATGTCTCTGGCATTTCCTAGAGATTCCCCCATTCCCTCTCCTGTGTTCTAGATACTACACCTGATCTCCCCTACCTGATCCCTTCTCCAATTCCTCTCCTACCCAATTTCTTCCCTCCATGCACTTCTAATATCTATTTTATTTCCCCTTTTGAGAAAGATTCAACCATCCTCATTTGTTCCCTCATTATTTGGTTTCTTTAGATCTGAGGATTGTAACATGGTTGGCCTGCACTTTATGGCTAATATCTACTTATAAGTGAGTACATATTATGCCTGCCCTTTTGGGTCTGAATTACCTCACTCAGCATAATATTTTCTAGTAATCAACCCTAGCCTGCAAAATTCATGATGTCATTTTTTAACAGCTGAGCAGTATTCTATTGTGTAAATGAACCACATTACCTGTACCTATTCTTCAGTTGCAGTACATCTAGGTTGATTTCAGTTTCTGGTTATTATGAATAAGATTCCTATGAATATAGTTGAGAGAGTGTCCATGTGGAATGGTAAAACATCTTTTGGATATATGCACAGGAATAGTACTGAGGTAGGACTATGCAATTTTCTGAGAAACCACTGGCCACTTCCTGTAGACAGGCAGGACTCTCAGTGAAGGGATAATGACTTCAAGCTGTGCACAAAACCTTTGACCTAAAATGTGTCCTGTCCACTGTACAGGAACAAAGATAGAGTAAAGACTGGGGGAATGACCAACCAGTAACTGCCCTCAAATGCTGACCCATCCCTTGGAAAAGAATGTTGTTGGAAATAATGAAAAGGAACAGCAAATTCCCTCACTAAGCCCTGGTTCTCTCTACCCCACTGGGCTGGCAGGCTATGCACTGGCAGGCAATGCCTGACCTGGTTTTATCCCATGGCTTTATCTCATGAAGACTCTCTGACTCAGAGCTCCAAAATCTCTCCAAACTCCCCCCACTTTTTTTTTTCCAGAAACAACTACCACAACACAAGAACCAACCACTCACACTATTAATAATAGTCTGCTATCCTTGCTGACAGGAGGCTAGCATGACTGTACTCTGAGATACTCCACCCAGCAGCCAATAGAAACAGATAGAGAGACCCATAGCCAAACATTAGACAGATCTCAGAGAGTCTTGTAAAATGGTTGGGAAAATGATTGAGGGACGTGAAGATGACAGAAACTTCACAAAAATACCAATAAGTCAACAAACCTGGACCCTTGGGGAGACTGAACCATGAACCAAAAAACTAACATGGATCAGACCTAGGCTTCCTGCAAATATATGGTAGACATGTACTTGGTCTTCACACAGGACCCCAACAAATGGAGCAAAGGGACTGTTCCTGAATTTGTTGCCTGCTTATAGATCCTGTTTTTCTAACTGTGTTGCCTTGTCTGGCCTCAGTGGGGAAGGATTCACCTAGTTCTGTAGTGACTTGATGTGCCAGGGGCTACCCCTACTCAGAGTAGAATGGGAGTGGGCAAAATTTGTAAAGGGGTATTGGGAGGAGGGGGACTGATATTGGGATGTAATGTGAATAAACAAGTAAATTTTTAAAAAATGTTATGTGCTAAACAAGTGTCTGTATTCCAGTCAGAGGGATTGAAGGTGTGTAGCTTGTCTAAATTCCAGCCAGATGTGTGATTCTTTGCCATGTTGATGGATTAAAATTCCTATACAAGCTATCACATAGATTCTGGACAAAGCAAACCAACAGGAGGTAAAGAACCCCCAAAGCAGGCACAAGAATCAGAGACCCATTCATTCACACACTCAGGAGTTCTTAAAAATGGCTAAGTTGAAATCTATAATATATATGCAAAAAAAAAAAAAATGGTAAAGATCCATGTAGGTCCTGCATGAACCTTCCTTAGTTGAATAAGAGGGTCTTGTTCTCTTGGTATTCTCTGTCCCCTCTTGTTCTTACACAGACTAGATACTTTAAAAAGACAACTTTTGAAGTGGTTAAATTTGTAAGGATGTGGAACTTTTTCTTAAAAAAGGAATATTTATTTGTTTTATGTTTATGAGTACACTATAGCTGTCCTCAGACACACCAGAAGATGGCATCAGTTTTTACTACAGATAGTTGTAAGCTACCATGTGCTTGCTGGGAATTGAACTGAGGACCTCTAGAAGAACAGTCAGTGCTCTTAACCACTAAGCTATCTCTCAAGCCTGGCTTTGGGACATTTAACATTTATTTTTTCTCTCATGCATTACATCTCAACACCACTTTACCCTCCCTCCACTCCTAAAAGTTCTTTTACCCAAGCCTCACTTCTCCCCAGATCTACTTCTCTGTTTCCCTTCAGAAAAAATCAGGACTCCAATGGATATTGTATTAGTCAGTGTTCTCTAGAGTCAGAACTTACGTACTGTCTCTATAAATTAATGGACATTATTGGAATGGCTTACAGTCTGCAATCCAACTCTCCTAACAATGGTCAGCTGTGACTGAGAAGTCCAAGAATCTAGTAGATGCTTAGTCCTGTGAGGCTAGGTGTTTGAGCTGGCCTTTTGTATAAGCTGAAATCCTGAAGTAGTAGGTTCCAACAGATGTGCTGGCAAGTAAGGGCAAGCAGCTGAGAAGAAGAAAGCTTTCCTTTCATTTTCCTTATGTAGCCCTCCAGCAGAAGATGTGTCCCAGAATAAAGGTGTGTGCCAAACCTTCCTTCTCCCCAGATCTACTTCTCTGTTTCTCTTCAGAGAAGAGCTGGCCTCCCATGGATATTGTATTAGTCAGGCTTTTCTAGAGTCAGAGCTTAGCTCCACACCTGGACTTAAGCTGTCCTTTACATGGAACTTGCTTTGTAAACCAGGCTGGCCTTGAGCTCAGATATCTGCTTGCTCTGTCTCCCAGGATTAAAGGTGTGTAACAACTTGCCTGGGCCTAAGCTGATCATGGTTACTATGCTTTAAGATCTGGATCAAAAGAATGTGTCATCTAGTTACAAGATCTGCATCACAAGTGTTCAATTCTGGATATAGTCAAATTGACAACTAGGAATAGCCATCACAGATATCCAACAAGCACAGCATAACAAATTACAATAGAACTAGGCACAGACCCTCATATCAAGGCTGGGCCAGGCAACCCTATATGAAAAGAGGGTCCCACGATCAATCAAAAGAGTCAGACACACCCCACTTCCACTGTTAGGAATCCTACAAGAACAGCAAGCTACACGAACAAAACTTATGCAAAGGACCTAGTTCAGATGTATGCAGACTATATGATTGTGGTTTCAGTCTCGGTAAGCCCCTTTGAGCCTTGTTTTGTTGATTCTGTAGACTGTGCTTTCATGGTGTCCCTGAACACTCTGGGTCCTGTGATCCTTTTTGGTTGCTGAAGAATTTCCCAAGTTCTGTATCATGTTTGATGTAGGTTTTTGCATCTGGTCCCATAAATTTCTGTGTGAAGCTTCACTGATGACAATTGGACTAGGCATCTATCAATATGTACAGAAGAATATCATTAGTTATCAATTCACTGTCTCTTTTTCTTTTTTGCTAATTATGTTTGGTTCTATCCTAAGTCTCGGGACTATCCAGCCTCTGGGTCCTAGTTATACAGGAATTGTCAGGTGTGAGGTTCCTTTCATGCAATGGGTCTCAATTTGGGCCATTTTCACAAGTTCTATGTCACCATTTCCCTAGCACATGTTGCAGGCAAGACAATTTGTAGGTCAAAGGTTTTGTGGTTGGGTAGATGACCCAGTTCCACCACTGACCACCTTACCTGGTTAAAGAAGATGGCCGGTTCAGGCGCTATCTCTCCCAATACTAGGAGATTTCATTAAGGTCACCTTCATAGACTTCCACTACACTAGGTTTCCACATTGCTCCTCCAATGACCCTCCCCCCAGTTTCAGTCATCTCTTCCACAACTCCCTCCCTTCCTTCCCCTTTGCCTGAATCCCACAGATTCCATCAATGTCTGCCCCAGTCTAGTCTACACACAAAGTCAATCATATATCCCATATTCCACATTATATATCATATATATTTATTATATTGTGCAGAGATTATATACACATATATGTCACACACACACACACACACACACACACACACACACACAGATATTTCCCTGGTAGAATTTTTGGAGTTGCTTGTGTGTACTACCATATTATCTGAAAATAAAGGTACTTTGCCGTTTTCCTTTCTAATTCTCTTCCTTTTGACATCCTGCAGTTTTCTTGTTTATCTAGCTAGAACTTTGAGCACCATATTGAATAGATGTGGAGAGGGTACATAGATTTTTCTTTGTATCTTTAGTGAAATTCCAGTGAGTTTCTCTCCATTTAATTTGATATTGGTTATGAGCTTGCTATAAATTGCCTATACTATGTTTAGATGTGCTTTTTTACCATATTCTCCCCAAAGCCTTTTATCATTAAGGAGTGTTGGATTTTGACAAAGACTTTTTCATCATCTAATGAGATAATCACGTGGTACTTTTCTTTCATTTTGTCTATATGGTAGATTACATTGACTGATTTTTATTTATTGAACCATCATTACATGTCTGGAACGAAGCTGACTTGATCATTGTTGATGATCTTTTTGGTATATTCTTGGTTTTTGTTTCCAAGTAGTTTTGTGAAGCTCAAAACAACACTACTAACTCCATTTTGTTTTCCAGACTTCGTTTGGGCCAAACTAAGGTCCTGGGAAACTAAACTTTTGACCTGCAGGAGCGGAATGTTCCAGGAAGGTCCCCTCCATGCACACTGAGCAGAATGTTCCAGGAAGATCCCCTCCCTGTCCACTGAACCAAACGTTCCAGGAAATTACCGGGGCCAAACTGCGGAGGGTACATTCCTGCCTACAGCCAATCAGCTTCTCGCCAATATGGAAACCCCCTAACCACCCACTTGTGGTTTCTGCCTTTAAAATGCCCCTTTTCCCGGCGCAAGAGATCGCCATTTTGTGGTCCAAGCTCGAGCTTGATTAAACGTCCTTTTGTTTGTGCATTGAGTTGAATCCTGGTGGTATTTCTGGGGGTCTTGTGAATCGGGCACTACAGTTTCACTATTTTTGTATCTTTTATCATTAAGAAAATTGGCCTGGGCCGGGCAGTGGTGGCGCACGCCTTTAATCCCAGCACTCGGGAGGCAGAGGCAGGCGGATTTCTGAGTTTGAGGCCAGCCTGGTCTACAGAGTGAGTTCCAGGATAGCCAGGGCTACACAGAGAAACCCTGTCTCGAAGCCCCCCCCCAAAAAAAAGAAAATTGGCCTGTAATTGCATTTCTTAGTTGAATTTTTTGTGATCTGAGTATTAGTGTGAATGTGGCTAAATAAAATGATTTTTTCCATGTTTCTTCCGCTTCTATTTTTTGGAAAGCGTGAGGAGTAATGTTCTTAGTTTTTCTTTAAATGTCTGTGATCATTCGTCTCTAAAGCTATCTGGGTCCAGGCTTATGTTTGTTTGTTTTATTTTATTTGTTTTTTTTGTTGTTGTTGTTTGTAGAAAGGGTGATTTTAATTATTGATTCAATTTTCTTAGGAGTTATAGGTATATATAAATTTTTTTCTGATCTTAATTTAATTTCAGCAAGTGATAGTTAATAAGAAAATTTTCCATTTCCTTTAGATTTTGCTATTTTGTGTGTTACAGGATTTTAAATTATGACTTAATGATTGATTGAATTTTCTCAATGTTGTTATATCTCCCTTTTTATTTCTGATTTTGTTAAATTAGATATCTCCTCTCATATTTTAGTTAGTTTGGATAATTGTTTTTCTATTTTGTTCATTTTCTCAAAGAACTAACTCTTTGTACTATTGATGCTTTGTACTTTTTTATTTTTGCTTTCAAATTATTTTCTGACATCTACTCCTTTTGGTTGTGCTTGATTCTTTTTGTTCTAGAACTTTCAGGTGTCCTTTCAGGCATATTTATTTTTAATATAATAATTTATCTCTATCTTTATGCCCTAATAACAAAAAAAAAGTAAATGACCATTACTGAAATTATTCCTACTATCACAATAAGTAAGTTAAGTAAAAATAGTTTGGGGTAGTTATAAGACTTCTATACTTTTTGAGTTTACAAATCTTTTCAATTTTCATAAAAACTATTAATTTTAGAATATGTAGAATTTGTTGTGATACTTTTGGGTAAGTGTTCTTTGTGTATATTCATATTAGCTTCTTACCTAACCTCTCTCTCATGGACCATTTTTTTTCCCCTGATATGGTTCTTTTATTTTCATATTACCTCTGTATAGGATTGTACTTTGAAAACATATAATATTTGTCTTTCAGAGTCTGTCTTACTTTGACTAACATAATTTATGGTATTATATAAATAGCAAGATTCTTCATAAATACACACACATATTTTTGTGTGTATGTATATGTATGTATGCGTGTGTAATATTTATTTTTTATTAATTAATTTAATCCATTCATCTCTTGATACCTAGAATGATAATATGGTTTGTGGATTATTTTCACTAATATAATTTTTTTGAGAATAGTAGAAGGTGGTGATGTGATACTAGTTTGGATGAATATTCCTCCACAAGTTCATGTGTTAGATTGTTTTCCAGTGGGATGTGTATTTTTCAGAGGTAGAAAGATCTGGAAGAGTCCTGATATTATTAGGAGAGTGCTCTCCAGGAAGTCAGAGGCTATTTTAATTTTTCTATGTTGTTTTCTTCCTTGATCATTCTGTGAGCACTATACTCTTTCACATGGCCTTCGTTTTGGTTTGAAACTACTGAAACTGAACTAACTAAACTTACATCTTATAGTTCAGTTATATGAGGTATTTTATTACAGTTATAGAAAGAATCCTGACTAATACCAATGTTGAGAATAAGAGAGTGAATGTTCAGCCCTATATATGGATCTATGTAATCCAACTCCATATAGGAACACTCATGAAACATTGCTAAGAGGAAGTGAAAAGGATGTAAGAGCCAGAAAAAGTGGCAGAGTGCTATAAAATGATATCTTTTGGACATGACATGCTTATTACAGTCATAAATACATAGCATCTGTGATCATATGCAAGATCACATTAACCAACATTCTGGAATGAATGAGACAGCAGAACAGAACTTCAAATAGAGCTATTGTTAAGAGTTACTGGAAAGAGAGGATCATTCTGTTTTGAGGAACTGGTGACTAGTAGGATGTTTATTTGTCTTTAGATAGCTATACATCATGCATATATGGTCAATAATAACTGGATATAGTGGTTTAGTTTTTAAAAAGGGACTTAAAATGGTTTTAAAATATGCTTGGAGTCATTGGGGAAAAGGCATTACATATGCTGATATTTAATTGTATACATGTATTAAATTCTCAAATTTAAATAAAATTTTAAAAATTGAAGAGTTAGAGAAAATAAATTTACAAATGATATGTTGGTTGGCAAGTGAAGGACTGCTAAGGTTACAACAACATACTGTAAAAAATTTTGGCTTATATCTTCATGAGTGTATTAATCAGTTCATCACTACAAAAAGTACATAAGTATGTTTTCCTTTGGTTCATAATTAATTGAGCCTACTACTTTTAAGGTTTTGGTGTGCATCATGGTTAGTTTCAGCAGCAAAGTAAAAATACTCATCTCAAGGCTGGGACTGGAAGGACAAAGTTGTTTGTGTAATGCCATGCCCATCAATTGCAGGCCTCCAGTAATCTGATGTGCTACTACTGAGTACAGCTTTTAAGAGCAGTAGAGGAATTCAAGTAGCAATACTTTTACACTTGAGTAGGAGCAGGGCACATCAAATGCTTAATTGGTTTTGGTTTTGTGATTGTTTTACTTTCTGCATGGGAAATTTTACCACAACAGTAAAATTGTTAGAATGTTGTAGAATAGAAACAAGTCTTCTTCTTAATACTCAAAAATTTAGATTCCCCTGTTCAGCAAAAATACTTATGAGTAGTTTAGAATCAAATGCAGGTTTGGTTAGGGAAAGATATTTAAAGAAGTAAGCAAAAGTAATGTCTTTAACGTAAATAGAAATCACTTCGAAAATCTCCGCACTTTAACTTATTAAACATTAATGATCTGTGAGATTGTATATGAACATACATGTATTCATATATTCATATGTTCTGACATCTATTGATGTAGATATATCAGTGCAGGAAAATAAAATTAATGGTCCTTGAGTAATGGGTAAGCAGAAAGCTCGTCAAATCCATTAACCAAATAAATTTTACAAGGAAAACATTGAACAAAATTCCCTCTGAATTATTCTAAAAGAAAATTTCCTCTAGTTGATACTTTGAAACAGGCTTTTGCAAATCAAACTTTATGTCAAATATTTGGCAGTGCTTCAACGAAAGTAGCTTCATTCACCTGGCTTCCCTAATTGAGATGTTTGGGCATGTTTTTTTTTTTTTTTTTGCATCTGGAAGTGTTGTAGTGACATTGTCTGCATGGGATGTTTCAACTTGAGTTCTCACTTCTCTTCTTGCTGAGTGCTAAATTGTTTTTTAGTCTATCTGGCAATCTGTTCGTTTTCTTTCTTATTTTTTTAGCTTCCCCCACAGGGTTTAGTACTTGTCCTTGAAGTTGTCAACTGCAAAATGCAAGAAAATGGTATATCCAACTAAAGTAAGGCAAAGCACTACTGTCAAATAAAAAACATTAACCTCCAGAGTACCATAATTTTCAATATATTTGACATGTCTTTTCTTAGCTTTTTGTAAGCTACTTATTCCCAATTCCCTCCTTTACCCTTAAAGATTCTACTTATGAGACTCTTTCATAATTTATAATGTCTGATGTCATCATTTATCAAAGTATTATGGAAAGAAAATATATTCTAGACACATTTTATGTATGAATGAATGATTTAGTTTATATAAAACTAAACAAAATCTATAATCATCGGTGGGGTTTACTTGTTTGTACTCATTCTTATAATCAAACATGTGTACTGATTTCTTTCTAAGTCCTGTACTTTCTGCAAGACATGAAATATTGTGTAAGAAAGAAAAGTTTTTTATTTTGAGCTTTTTGATCCAGTAGTAGAGCAAATAACTACTGGTCTGATTTAAACACCCTTATTTCAAAGAAAAGGGTATTGTTCAATGAGAATTGCCTGACTCAAGGATGTAAACTACTGAGAGATAAGGCAATTGCTTTATGTGCCAGAGGAAGAGATTTTGAGAGTCTATAAAGAGACATAAACATAGCAGTAATAATGATGGCATTGGGGAGAATGAGAAGAAAGATGGCTAACATTATTAAGCCCTTGTTATCAGTTCTCATGGCTGACAGCTACAAGTTACAGAAAAGAATAATTACTATTAGGAATCAGTATAAACATTTCATGATAGTTCAGAAGGAGAGACCCCCAAATAGCTTCGAATTACAACTTGTGTTGAACATGTCTTGTTCCTTGTTTCTCAGTGAGTAGACTTTTCCCTGAGGATGATTCCACTTAGAACTGCAAAATGACAGCAAGAAATACATTACATACCATAACCAGAGATGGATTCTTTCTTTTTATATCATTTTACTGTGGTAAACTGTTTGTAAGATGCCTGTTTTCTTATGTAATTTTACACAAATTTAGTCTATGTGTCCATTGCTAAGGGAGTCAGGAAAACTGGAACAGAAATCTCAATACTCTACACAATTTCAGATATTTGCCATTTCTTCATGGAAGTCAGGACTAGATTGAAAACTCTAAAGAGTTAAAGCAACTTTATTTGTTCATGCACAATAATTTTATAATCAAGACTTTATAAATTAAAAACAATCAATTAGTAACCAGAAGACTTGTGAAATGAGTTATATTTTTTCAATCTTGTTAAAGATTATTTATATATAGTTTGTGTCTTTTCTGTTTTTTCTCATTTGACACAAACTAGAATAATCTGATAAAGGAACCATGATATAGAAAATGCTTCCATAGATTGGCATGTTGTCTATGGGTCATTTTTTAAATTAGTGATTGATGTACTAGGACCCAGACTATTGTAGGCCATTAACATAGTCAGATCTTTGAGACATGTGGTACAAGCTAGTAAGCAGTACTTTTCCAAGGCCTCTGTATAAGCTCCTGCCTCCAGGTTCCTCCTTTGGGTTCCTGACCTTACTCTCTAAGTAAAAAACTATGATATAGAACCATAAGTGGAAATAAACTTTTTCATCCACAAGTTGCTTTGGGTGATGGTGTTTTGTAAAAGCATGATGTAAATGTGAAGATAGTCATTGTTAAAATGAAAAATATGTCACATTGTCTTTTTCAGCATGAGAAATTGACTGCAGAAGATACTTGATCATATGAATGATTTTGTACTGACTATATCCTACAAATATTTTAAAACATTGATAACACAATGATAATAATAGTTACTATTCATGATGACACTAATGTCTTATGGATTTTTTTATTTTAATTCTCAAAATATCACTGTGGGGGAATATGTATTTTTCCCATATCAACTACAAAAATCTTAAAGTTCAGAAGTTTACATATAGTTCACCAGTGAGACTGGCTGGCAAAGTAACTTGTCTGTTCTTCTCTGAAGCTACTGCTTTTATTATAAAGATACTCTGTCTGGCATATTTCTTTACCCTCAAAATTCCCTGAAGAACTAGAATATGACTGTAACAGTAAATGGAATTTTGGAAATCCTATTAAGAATCCACACCTATAATTCATCTGTCAATAAAACTTTAAGAAGTTTACATTTCTTCTTTTCCTGAATGGCATCTAATTAAACTAGATTCCTTATTATTACATTTTCCTTGGCAACTTCATATCTGAAACCTTGCTATTTTCTTTAATTATCTCAAGCATAGCTCTCTAAAGATTAAATAGCATAGGAGAAGAAATGTATTTTTTTTTCATGGTTTTTCCTGCTTCAGTTTTTCAGCCTGATTACAACAGAGAATTCATTTTACAATCAAGGTTTGGTTTTGAGTAGACAAGTACTGGCCATTTGTTTAGGATATCTTTTGGTTAACTCTTTCAGTTTTTTATTCTTTAATGTACAGTATCATTTTTCCTTATTGTACTGTCATACATACATTGCTTTGCATGATCTCCATTCCCATATGTCTGTTCCCTTTCTTTTTTGTGCCCATTTATCCTGAGTATTCATTCCTCTATATTTTCTATCATGTGCCAAATAAAGACAAATTACCCTTTAACTTCACAGGAACAAATCACATGCTAATGAATGTGTTTCATTATAAATACTTTTCCTTCAATGGAAGGCATCACTCTTAGCCATTGTACTGTTAGTCATTCACTTTTGCTGCTAGCCACCGACCCTTTCTTTATTTTAATAAGCTTTAAAAATGCTTTATTAGCTCTACTGCCAATTTCACAGGAATGTAAACCATATTTAAAGATAGAGAGAAAGCTCAGAAGTTAAACATCTTTAAATGTAAATTACATATATATAAAGCACCAAATACACACTTAAACCTATAAAACACTAATTTCATATTTTTTATAGGCATGACTGTAGCCCTGAATTCTTGTGGTCTTTCTATAGCTAGTATAATTTAGTAGATTTTCAAGATACTAGTCAGCTACCAATTTCATAAAAATAAAATATAAAGTTATTAGTATAAATATATCATTGCAATTCTTGGTACCTGAAAAATTATCACTTGATGCCAATTCCATGTAACTATGTTTTTAAATTTTTCATTTAGGTGATTGTTAAATTAACATACAGATTTATGTCAACTTGCTTTGATTGAAATCCATTCCCGTATTTCTACCTCCTCACCTTTTTGAACCCACTTACTTCCAGTATTCCTCTTTACATTTTGTATCCTCTGGGCTGGTTACTCTTTTGTCAATGTGATATATGCCAGAGACATATTGGAGAAGCAGTACCTAAGTTGAGAAAATGCCTTTATGACATTTACCTGTAGGGTCATTGTATTGATTAACATTGATAAGGAAGAGCCCAGCACACTGTGGGAAGTGTCATTCATGATGGGTGCTCCTAAATTATATAAAAATGCCCACAGGAACATTAAGTAAACAAGATTCCTCTGTGGGTTATCTTTCAGTTTATGCTGCCAAGGTCTTGTTTGAGTTCCTGACCTGATATCCCTGAATAATAGGTATATGTAAGCCAAATAAATCCTTGTATTATATGTTGGAGTCCAATTTTTCAGCACCCTCTCTTTTCTTCATCAGGATATCCAGTTGCCAGTGCACACCAGACTGGAAGGTTTGGCTGTGAGTAAGGGAGTTCATGGAAGGGCTTCTCCAAGGATTTTAGTGTTACAGCTCTTTTAGATGATACTCAAAGAAACAGCTCTCTTAGACTAACTTAAGTGAAATAGCTGGTGCTCATACACTTTATTGGGGTGATCAAAGGCGATATATGAACCTTGAAGAGTGGATAGGAGTTTTCAGGGTGAACACTAAAATCATTGGCTAGAGTGTAAAGTACTGTGGAGGCCTCATTTGTAAGGAGAGGCCTTCAGGAATACCAGGTACTTGCTGAGCAGGTTCTTAAAAGGGAAAGAGGAATTTGAAGTTGTAGGTTTGCCACAGGTTATATGACCTTCCTCAGGTAGAAGGCAGAGGGTTTGGGCTTTGCAGACAAGGTGAGAGAAGCCCTGCTGGAAAAATGGAGTCCTCCATTTTGCAAGGAGCTCAGAGGAGCTATCTGGACATGGTGGACTCTGACCTTAGTTAGCAGAGTTTCCCAACACCAAGTTGTCTTTTTATAAATGTTTAGCACAGAACCAAGGAATAAATTTAAAACTAATACAGCTTCCCATTATACCTCCAGCCAAGATGAGAAAACCCATACTCATTTTATTAAATAGAGTAGTATTAATGAAGACTCAAAGTTGGGTGGATTTCTAGATAAAAGCAGATTCTAGTGATATGTATAAAACCAGAAAAAGGTGAAATAGTGTTGTTTATGATGATTAGCATTAATTATCAACATGACAGAGCCTATAATGGCATAGGAGACTGGTCACTGGGCATACCTGTGAGGGATTATCTAGCTTCTGTAATTACTGTGGTTGTATCAGTTGTTTTAATTGAGCTGAGAAAGTTTGTCCATTGAGTGTGCCACCATTTCTTGAACCATGTAAGATACTTGACTTAACAATAAAGAGAAAGCTACTTAACCATTAGCAATAGTCATTTTATGATCTTTGGGTTTGGATGTAGCAGCATCTTTTCTCTCAAGATATTGCCTTTCTAACTCTCCTGACATGATGGATAATTACCTGGATTATGAACCAAGACAAACTCTTTTGCCCTTAAACTGATTTGGATAGATTATTTTATTATAGAAATTAGACAATAAATTAAGAAGTATATGAGTATAACTGAGATACTTGAAAAGGGAACATCTGTGTGCTGCAGCAAACTGTGTGGTAAATAATATCAAAAGACCAATTGAATAAGGATAGCACAGAGTTGCTATGGAGTGTTTGTCTTAGGGCTACCAATGCTATGCTGAAACATCATTACCTAAGCAACTTGGAAAGGAAGTTTCTTTATTTGGATTATACTTAAACGCAATTGTTCATCATCAAAGGAATTCAGGACAGGAACTCAAGCAATGAAACAACCTGGAGGTAGGAGCTTATGTATAGGCTAAGGAGGGGTATTACTTATTTATAGGCTATGGTTTGCTCCCCATGCTCCCCATGACTTACTTAACTTGTTTTCTTCTTTTTACTGGATATTTTATTTATCTACATTTTATATATTACCACCTTTTCCAGTTTCTCCTCTGGAAACCCCCATCCTATCCTCTCTCCCCTTGCTTCTATGAAGGTGCTCCCTCACCCACCCACCTACTCCTGCCTCCCTGTCCTGACATTCCCCTACACTGGGGCATCAAGCTATGTTTTAAAGTCCAGTCTAGCAGCCCAGCAAGTCTCTACCTACAAAGGGCTCAGTCTTTCAATATCAGTCCCCAATCTGGAAATGCCTTTAGGGCTTACCTACAACCCTATCTTGTGAAAGCCTTATGTCAATTGGAGTTCCTTACAGTAAATTAATTAATTAATTAATTAATTAATTAATTCTGTATCAGTTTCATACAAAACCAATGAGGATGGATGATGTTCAAAAGTGGACTCATTTTTATGTAACTGAAACAATATGTAGTATTCCTACTACATAATACTTAAGTTGCTCTGAAATATTATGGAAGCTGAAAGCTGCACACAAAACTCTAACTTACAGAATCTTATTGGTATAAGATTAATGAAACTCAAGCTTATCAATACTGCATACTGATAACATTGTTAAAGGTTGCAACTAATTTAGTGTATGAATAGCTCAAGAACTGTCTCAATAATTTGTATGTTTTAAATTGTATCTTTGAAGACATAGAACCACAATTAAACTGATTCATGATATTTCTCTGTACTCCATAGCTCCTATCAATAACTGATACAATATCACAGTTATCCCAAAGGCCTAGAATATACCCTAAATACAAGGAAGAAGACAGCTTCGTATGTTGGCTGACTAAAACTAGAGATACTTTACATGAAAAAAATTTTTTTTCTGAAGTAATCACATAATACTTGAACTGTGAATTCTGGGATCCAATCAGAGATTGAAAACTAAACAGATGATCCATGGTGTATAATACGTATGGGGAGAGGTATAGAAGGTGTATTCTGAAGTTCTGAAACTTGATATAAATTCTTTAGTTATTCTACTATTAAGAAGCATTTGCTTTTAATTAAAAAAATAATTTTAAAACGTTTTTAAACTTAAATCTATATTAATCTATTTTATTGCTAGTAATAAACAAGAAGAATAATATTCAAAGTACAGAATGAAGAATAAATGTTTTTCACAGAAGAGATACCAGTTACAGTTTGTGCTAAATAATACATCATGATCAGAAATTTTATTGAGTTTTTGTTTTAAATATTATATTTAAACATATTTTATGTGCATTTTTGTATTGGTGTAAGGGTGTCAGATCCGCTGGAATAGACATTTATAGACAGTTGTGAGCTGTCATTTGGGTGCTGAAAATTGAACGCTTGTCCTCTGGAAGGGTAGCCAGAACTCTTAACTACTGAGCCATCTCTCCATACCCATGCAGGGTATGTTCTAAATCAAGAAAGGTGATCATTTTTCTCAGCCTCAATTTCCTCATGTAAACAATGGAATACAGGAAATGTTGGAAAATTGTTAAACAGTTCTAAAGTCCTATGATGTAAAATTAGATTAAAATGATTTTAATCTATGTCATACTTCAAAAGAAGCCAGGAACTTGTATGTGAATGGTATAAGTTACAAATAGTTCTTAATATAATACTACTGCAATTACTTTTAGATTATACCATTTAAAAGGAGTGCTTATTTTGGGAATGATGGTGTACACCTGTAACCTCTAGTCAACAGGTGACAGAAAGAGGAAATTTGATATGAACAGTTGATACTATTGATGATCTTGCCTCAGAATTTGTAAGAATAAGGATGTTGCTTCAAGATGGAATGCTGGCCTAGCAGGGAAAAAGAAGTCTCAGGTCCATTACCTGCTAAGGCAATGAGGAGGACAAAGAAACACAAAGAACAAAGAGTGGTAGAAAGGAGAAGAGCAAGGGAAGAGGAAGAATAAAAAGGATGGAGCAGAGGAGAAGGAGGAGGAAGAATGTAAGGTGAAGAAGGAAGTGGAGAGAGAAGGAGGAGGATGTGGGAGGGAAGGATCAAAGCTCCAAAGTTTTGAAAATAACGACTAGTTAGTCTCAAGAAGCATAGCATTTTTTGTGCTTTGAAAAACATTTAAATTAATAGCACATTCATACTTTCAGATTTGGGAATGCACTGATACTTACTCATGTGACTTAGAGCCCAAAGTCTTTGTGTGGCTTTAGTTAAGGGTAGAGAATATTTGGAACCTTACAATTTATGGTTGAGACTCTATTGAGATGATGCCCCATAACAGAAAACAAAGGTCCAAATATATATTTGATCCTTGAATTCTCTGAGACAATAACAGAAAAACAATATTTTCAAGTCTGATAAATTACCAATTAATTGAAGATTATGTGAAAGAAATTGATGCAACACAAAATGAATAAAATTATGGAAAGTAAATGATAAGGAGTTGGAAGTCTCTGTAAATGCCACGCTACTGCCAACCAATTGATGTCATGGCCTGTGTTCTCACCTGCTTCAGGCAGCGTGGGATAGAGCAGATATTGCCTTTACATTAGTTTCATATTGTTTTGATTATGAAATGTAAGTAAAAATACAATAGTATTTCCATGTGTACTACTGTGTACTTTCCCATTTCATAGTTTTCTGCCACCAGCAAAAATGGTATTCCAGAAAACAGCGTCCTCTTTAGAAAAAGTTCTGGAGCTGGTAGTAAACCATAATTAGTCAATTAAAGACCACAGAAAGTCACATCACTTAAATGAAGAGAACATTCATATCTTAAGTGTCTGGGGTTAATTTAACAGTCCACATATTCATATTAGCAAAAGGAAACTACAGTGTTTAGTTTTGAAAAATAGAAAAAAAAATCTTGGACTGTATGAAAGTCAAACAACACACACACAAACACACACACACACACACACACACACACACACACACATTGAATCAGAAACCCAAACATGGGATTATTAGTAAAATGTAAGATGAAGAGAAAAATGAAAAATCACTGGTAAAGATAAAACCAGAGATTTAAAACAATATAAGATTTTATTGAGTAACATATATAATAAATATCAACTTCTACTTAAAAAGAGAATAGCATACTAGTGAAAAAAAGTAATATAAATTTATAATCACCTTGGTATATAGCTCTATAAAGTCTACAGCAGGGGCCAGAGAGGTTTGTGTCATACCTATTAATTTACCACCTTGTATCTGACTGACTGTGACCCAACTTCCAGCCCTCCAAATTCCATATATGCTCTCTATTTTATCTGTTGGTTTTTATGCATGAAGCACAATGTTGCAATTGCTAATACTAGGCTATACTGTTTACCTGGGATTCACAGAAACAAAAAAGACATAAACACATTCTTTCACACACAGAAACACACAAACACACACACACAAAAACAAAAGAGTGATGATTCATTTCCTCCAAATAGCTCAACAAGAAATGACAAAGAAAGTTATATACACAAGAGGAAAATTATAAAAGAAATTGAGAAAGAAATAAAATATGTAGAGATAAATTTTGTAAAGATTTATGTTTGTTCTTTCTTTAAAATTTTTTTTATTTCATGAAGCAACATGAAAGTATATGGAAAGCAAATAAGAAAGAATAAAAAATAATGAAAAGTTATTTCCACAAAACTTCCCTTGTAGATAAATTTATTTAATATTTTTGAGAGTCAATAAACAAAAGATTCATATTGATAACCACAAAACAATTAAAAATTAAACATAGAATATAATATACCAATAGTAGATGCTAAATTAACTCACAAAATATCAATTAGTACAACACTAAATAAGAAAATATTTTAAAAGTAACACATCAAAGAATGTTTTATTAAATATAAAATAATAATAGAAATAAGTAAACTAAACTTTGAAAGACTAAATGACTTAGTTGAATATTCATGGTAGATAAAAAACAAAAAGCTTTATGAATCTATAGAAGACCACTAAATTATGAAGTTAAATTGAACAAATATATACATACAATCTGCTGTATTCACTTAGTGTCAATCATATGTATATGTTTTTAGGGGTTATCACCTGGTATTGGATTACAGATTTGATATCTCATCCTGGGAAAAAAACTAATAATCTCTCTCTGTGTGTTTGTCTTGTGTTGTTTGTCTCTGTCTTCTCTCTCTCTCTCTCTCTCTCTCTCTCTCTCCTGTCTCTCTCTCTCTCTCTCTCTCTCTCTCTCTCCTGTCTCTCTCTCTCTCTCTCTCTCTCTCTTTCTCTCTGTCTTTCTTTGTCTCTCTGTCTCTCTCTCTTACACACACACACACACACACAGACACACACAGACTCTATGTCTATGTATGTTTAAACATGTTTAAAGAAAAATATTTAAAGAACTTGAACAAGGATATGGAAGGGCTCAGAGGGAATGAACAGAAAATTGGGGTGGTACATGAGGTCAATAGAATACACATACATTAAATAAAATGGTAATGTAAAAAGTCTATAGAGTTATCAAAGTATGGAGGGACCCATGGCTCCAGCTGCACATGTAGCAGAGAATGGTCTTATCAGGCATCAATGGGAGAGGAGGCCTTTGGTCCTGTGAAGACTTGATGCTCCAGCATAGGGGAATGCTAGGCCAGTGAGGCAGGAGTGGGTGGAAGGAGGAGCACCTTCATAGAAGCCAGGGGGAAGGGCAGTGGCATAGGTGGTTTGTAGAGGGGATACATGGAAGTGGGACAACATTTGAAATGTAAATAAATAAAATAACTAATAAAAGATTTAAAAATTAAAAGTATTAACAATAAAAAAGAAAAAAATTAAAATAAAGAAAATACTACAAGTGTTAAAAACTTACAGTGGTTCTATTTATATGAGTTAAGTGGATGCAAGAACAATACAATTTTTTGTTAGTTATCCTTTCCATATTCTGTAACTTCACATCTCCTTTTGATTAAAATTATAATCACTCTGCTTTAATCTTTTATACGTTTGAGTTCTATTTCTCTGCTTTGGAACTATACCTACCTTCATCCGTTAACTAAATGTTGGACCCTCTATTGGTATTCTTATTGCAACAAAGATAGCTAAAATCTAACAGCTAACATGCACAAATGAGAGAACGCATATGATTTATTTTAAGTCTGAGTTACCTAAAAACGATTGTTTCTAGTTCTATCTACTTACCTAGGAATTGTATAAAGTGGTTCTCCTCAATGAATTAAAGTGTAATGTGTAATATGCCCCATTTTTATTATCCATCCATCTTCTGATGGATATCTTGCCTGTTACAATTTTCTGGCTGTTGTGATTAGAGCAGTGATGAACATGGATGAGCAGAATATGTAAAGTAGGATATAAAGTTCATTGATTATATGCCCTAGAGTGCTTTAGTTGGATCACGTGATACATCAATTTTTAGCTTTTTGACAAACAACAAAATTGAATTCATTTGTGGCTTCAACAGTTCACACTACTGGTAGCAATGAATAAATGCTTAATTTCAGCACACCCATGGTAGCAACACTGAAATATAAGGTGGAATCTATAGTTTTAACTGGCATTTCCCTATTAAGTCTGTAAATGTTACTGAATTATTTTGTCATACTATAAATCATTTAGCTATACATTAAGATTAGTATTGCATTGATATGCAAAAGTATAGTTACATCTTATATTTTGGACACCACTGTAGTAATTTTGCATTGTAAAAAGCTTGGTGAAAATCCTTTAACCTTCTCCTATTGTGTCTATCTTCTTCAATAATCCTAGTCTCTGATTTTTGCCTAACAAATTTAAAGAAATGATACTATGATACTTTCTGTGCTCAGAAATCAGGAACTGGATAATTTCCAGTCCCTATCTCAAGAAATATTGCTTTTTAAAAAGCAGTTTCCAAGCCAAACATGATGACACATACCTTCCATACATATCTCCCAGCACTTGGACAGAAGAGGCAGACAGACGTCTGTGAGTTTGAGGTCAGCCAGGTCTACATAGTTCATTCTAGGCTAATCAAGGCTTCCTAATGAGATGCTGTTTAAAATCAAACACACAAAATTTCCAAGTCATCCCAAAGCACGATCTTGCAGCTGTATTGGCTTCTGCAATATTTAGTATCATAATAGCAATTCCAGTAATTCTTGTAATTTTATCAGGGAATGGTTCAGCCCAAGCAAATTGCAAAATCACAATACAGAAGAATCTGAATCTAACAGACTCACTGATTTTAAATGTGCAGACAGAATAAATAACCATTGTGTAATAAGTTAAAATTTTGAGTACTGTTAGTTTTATAGTTACAGGTAACTGCTCCATGTGCATTCTTGTTAGCTCTTGAATTCTAGACAAACTGTATCTTGTGAACAGTTTCTGTTTACAACAGATTTTCTAACAAACAGATAAAGGAAGATTATAATTTCTCAGGTTAGTGTTTTCTTGTGAAATCGAGTAAAGTGCTATAATCTTACTGTTAAAAATGGTAGTTTTATGAAGAACATTACTGTACCATTATCAAATGAAAAGTAATATTATAAGTAAATTGTTACCAATCATACATTTGGTTAATAATAGAACCCAAACACATCATGATTCATTATGTAGTTATCTTTTTCCTCTGAAATTTCCTCTGAACTACTGGTCTTTCGTTTCTTCTCTCTAGAAACATACAGGTTCGTCTGAAAAAAATATAATATATCTTTAAGTCTTCTGAAAAATGTTATTTATTATTATTTACTACTATATCATTTCATTTCTAGTTTCATCATAATTATAAGGCAGTCTAGAACTATCCATATGAATTTACAAGTATTATTTAATATCATTGGTCACAAAAACTTTTAAATTCATGTTTTAACTATTAATAATAAATTTATAGAATAACTAGAACATTTTGCACGTTGGCATAGTTGCATTGCATGCATACTGTTTTCTTTAATGCTTACATCTAGCTATACCCTAACATGTGTGTTGAGATCTAATCATTGAAATAATGAACTGATGATAGTGTTTTATTTGTAAACACATCATCATAATGAATGGAATTATTGCTCTTACAAAAGAAACCATGGAAAACTGCCTTCTTCCTGTGAGTCTACAGTGAAAAGAAGGCATTAATGATGTAGACACAAAACTTTATCTGTCAGCACATGGCATTAAACTATCAAGACTCAAAAATTCTATGATTCCACTTTATCGTAGTTTGTTACTGCTGTCAAATGGTTGAAGGCATTGATATTTAGACATATGAACCATGTTATATCTTCATTAATTGTTTTAGTGACTAGTAAGTTGTAGTCTACCATGTACCTCACATGCAGAAAAAACAAGGCATGGCTCATGATGGATATTGCCAAATTCTTGGCAACTGCTTGTCTTGTCTTATTTTAGTATCTTCAGCTCTGAAGTGAGAGGATTTCCAGCTTTACCTGAAAGTTCTTTAAAGGTTGACATATTTTACTGGTGGAAGGGTAACACAAAATCGACCTAGTTTTAAATTGAGGGGATAGACATGAAATGAAGGTTTTGATCCTTCTTCAGCCACCTACAGGCCCCATATGTAATAAGTAATTTTTCGTAAATTCTCTATGATTGCGTACATGTATTTGGTAAATGGTTGTCTGTAAAAATCAACTAAAAACCCAGTATGAAAGATATCTAGATAGTGACTTTGATAGTTGCAATAAATTAAACAACCATAATTAATGTTGTGCCTAATGAATCTTACCTCAGATATAAAATAGGGGAACAACAAAAACAAACAAACAAAAGAAGAAGAAGAAGAAGAGCAACAACAACAACAAAACCACTTTAAGATGTCAATAAATTATAAAACATAACAACATAACATTGGTGCAAAGGATTCTGCTACCACCAAGCTTGCTGAAATAACAACCCAAGAGTAAGGAGGCTGATATGCCAGTTAGTTCTGCTGACTCTCCCACATGAAATAGAAGACAGGCAAGTCCTACCTCCTAAGCAAACAAAGTAAGAAGTACTTTCACTGGCAAATCCTAGACAACAGGGAAGCATAAATTCGTCAAAACAAGCATTTAAAAAATTTTGCTTGAATTTTCCTGCTAAAGTGACTAATGCAATATGCTAGAGTTAGTTTTCTCCCAATTTAAATGCTTAATATTTTCCCCAAAATGTTGATTGCCAACATTCTAGAAATATTGGATATATCTTCACTATGAATATAGTTTAAACTATTTTCTTCTGTCTTTAGAGAAAAATAAATAACATTTCTATAAGATCACAAACTAAAGAAAAATAATATAAAACACATGCAGTTCCGCCCCTTCCTACAAGCCAGAAATACAATGTTCTGGGACAAACATAAATACAACAATTTGGGAATATAGACCATCTAACTTTTTTGAGCATCCACTACACAGTACATACCTGCAGTACAGTCCTTCAGTGTCACTATAAACATCCTGTTCTTTCATTTTTTCTGAATAAAAGTAGTATAATTACAAATAAGTCTGTATACTGCATTTATGAATATTGATATATGAAAATAAGAATGCATAAATATAGTTTTCCATATATATGAAACTTTAAATACAAATGTTGACATAAGAACTACAATTGCTAATATTTAATAAAACCCATATATATCTCATGGGAATTGTTCCTTAATCATATCTAGAAATTATATTTATAGTACTTAGTTTGAACCTTAAAGCATATATCCATTATTGCTTTTACTTTTTTGTTTTATTTCATCACTTTGTGTCCTCATGCTGTTGTTCTAGCTGTACATTGATCTTTCACTATGTGTACAGGGAAGAATGAGGCATAATTTCAAACACTGTTTTTTGTTGTTTTCTTTCTTTTATCGGAAGCTTTTTTTTAATTTGCAAGGTAGGTTTTCATGAATAATTTGACAAGTATTTTGAGCTTCTTAAACTTCTGCTTATGACGAGTGTCGTTGTTGCCTGACAAGACAAAATTCATCATACTTGAATTTTACTTTCCTTAAAAATCAAAATTATTTACTAAGTAGTAAGCAAATTATATGATTTTATCTAGTGATTATAGGACATTTTATCAGTATCAACTGATTCTTAAATATATAAGTAATCATTTAGTAAACAAAGAAGACAAAATGAGGCTGCTAAACACACTGCAGAGATGGATATGCAAAGAATGTAGTGAAATACATTGTAATTTTTATAGTCCCTCATACTTTCTAGTGTCCCTCCTATCCCCATTATTGACCCCCTACTCTATGTAATTTCTTGTTAAATGTTCAACTAAATCTGTGCACTTTAAATTGAATGAGTAGTATTATTTGTACATGTATGGTTTACATTATTTCTTACTTATTAATTAAATTTATATACACTAAGTATTCTGTGTGAACAATTAAAATGTTTGATAAAATTTGTGTGAATGGTATATGCACAAATGTATGTACATGAACATATATGGATATGAATGCGGAAACCAGAGGTTGATGTTGTCTTCATCTGTTTTTCATTTTTATCTCTTGAGGTAGACTCTCCCATTAGTGACAGAACTTGTGGATTTAGGCAGAATGATCAGTTACTAAGAAGCAAAATGTTTCTGACTCTGCCTTCCTAATGCTGTGATCATAGATACATGCCACTCACTGGCAATATACATGTGTACATAGGCTTATGTGACTACTTGGAAAGCAAACACATGTTCTCATGCTTCTGAAGCAAACAGTTAACTGAAAGGGCCATCATCCCAGTCCTCTCTTTCCATTTGATAGATTGTTACTTGCTGACAAATAAAGCTTCAAAATGCAATTTATACTAACTTGATATAGCAAATCATTAAAAGAAACTACAGGTTCAATTTTAGATATTTAAATTATTATTTCACAATAGTATTTTGGATATGAGATAAATAGATAGCAGGGAGAAGAGCTAGTATTGTTACAATAAAATATGTAAATAGTTATAATCATGTTAGAATGTAGAAAAATTTTAAATGTTGACAAAATCTTATGTATCACTAAAGCTATTTTTCTCTCTGTATATAATTATTTAAAAGAAAACCATGTAGATTAGAGTTGGAAAACTTATTTGAATAAACTCAGTATATAAAAAGCTCTGAAAATAAGTGTAAAGTACCTTACGTTTTCAAGAAGAAAGGTTCTTTTTGTTTTGTTTTTTGTTTTTGTTTTGTTTTGTTTTTGTTTTTGTTTTTTTGGTTCACAATTCCAGGTTACAGTCCCTTATTATAGAGCAATCAAGGCAGAAGAAATTTGAAAGTACTTAGTCACATTATATACTTAGTAAGGGCAAAGAGCTATTAATTTTAATGCTTGTATGCCAATGTTCAACATACTCTCTCTTCTTTTTTCCCATTCAGTCAAGTGCTCATTTCAGCAAATGTTGCCTCCCACATTTAAAATAAGTTCTTCTACTCAAATTAATTCAATTAAAAAATCCCTTTCAAGCATAAGTGTAAGATGACCTATTCTGGTCAATTCCTCAATGAAAGTCCTTTCCCAGGTGGTTGAAAATTTTGTCAAGTTAACATTCAAAACAAGTCATCTTGAATTCTAAATACAGTTTATGTAAATATTTTATTTTACTTACTAGCATAGCAATTCTAGGCAATATGCAGACTTATGAATAACACTAGAGGGAATATTGTCATCAATGACTACACCTATTGATCCTAAAGCTCATTATTCATTACCATTTTCAAACTTTAGAATAACTCAGAAAAAAACTGTAAATTTCTACTAAATTTATGTATCCAAGCTGTAAAACTCAGAGTGATACTCTCTCTTAAAAACAAACATCATTCTTTGTAAGCTTAGCTTTCTTTAAAATCTACTCTAATAAGGGTTCTCAAATGCTCCATCCCCCCTTCTAGCCCACCATCCAAAGGTAAGGGGAAAGAGATGATACACAGGAAAAGGAAATCTGGACCTGTATAGAAATAGTTCTTTGGGGGAAATTCCAATGTTCATTGTCAGAATACCAACAGTAGAGTTCAGTAGTGTCAGGATGCCAACAGTCCAGTTCAAAAAGTGCCACCAAACATAAATCAACAGTGAAGGCACAATGCAGCAGAAACAACCAGGCCTCTACCCAATTGACACAGTCAGTGGGAGTAACCAAGAACAGATACAATGCCTTAAGAGGTTCTCTGCTGTGCTTCTTTCAACAAAATGAAGATCAACAATAATGCAAAACCAATGAAAAATTGCAAGTCTAGCCATCCAAGTATGAGTCACTGTCTATTGAGTCATACTTATATTTTTTCCAAACATCATGTGTCCTCTCTCAGGTCTTTCTTCAGCAAAACATTATATGAGTTTGTTTCAGCAAAACATCATGTGACATGACATGACATAACGAGATATTTCCACTTTAACTCTTCTGGTCCAAAATCTGTCATAATAGGGCAACAAGAACCAAAGAATTGAACCAAAGGTATGTGTTCAGTTTGTGCTTAGTCAATCAGTCAGCACAAAAATGAGTCAATAAATGATTAGGTTTTGTCCGTCAGGATACATAAATTTAAAACAGGTCAGAAGTCCCTCTCTTCTGAGGAATACAGAGGTTGAATTATCAGTATTGTAACCATGTCTATCAACATTAAAACAATTCCAAGTCTAAAACAAAATTCTGGATGTTTGCAAATAGTTGTTCAATATGGAAGTTTCTGTATCAAGTTTCATCAGAAAAATACTTTTGTGTATATTATAAGAGACCATAACATGTAGATAAGGAAAATTTGCAATAATATATAATCTTAATAAATCTATATAGAGAAATAATAAGCCTCTAGCTGTAACATGGTAAAATTTTAATGTATTTCTGATTGTTTTTATCCATTCCAGAATTGTTAATCTCTTTTAAAATTAAAAGACTGCAAGCAAATTGACTATTTTTAAAGATTATCACATCTTGCATCAAAAATACTACACAGTTTTAAGTAGAAGATTACAAGTAAATTTCACTTACAACTGTGAGTGAACCAAATCTAGGAGGATTAGTTTTAGATATTAGCAGAAAATGAAAAATTGTAAACATTTAATATGGATATTAGTTTCTTATATAAACGCAAGTGAAAGCTAAGCAAAGTGGAAAGTCAAAGATATGTCAGAGATTGTTCATGATGTGATTCTTATACTCCTCTCTTCTACTGTTAGGTTTCCCTCTTTGCTAAAATAGAATGGCAGCTGGAACTTTGTACAACAACAGGCAAATTCCAAGCCAAAATACAAGGAAGAGGTTGGACCAAAAGTGTTCAACTCCAAACACAATGAGATTCACAGGGTACTAGTTCATGCAAATTAATCATATTTGCTGCTTGACCAATTGTAGATGTGAAAAAGGAAGATGAATATCAGAGTTTGGCTGGGAACATCAGTACTCAAAGATACTAAGTTTTAAATTTTTGTAACAAAGGAAATATGATAATGCTTATCACATAAATGAATATCTTTAATAACAAACTTTGCAAATGCACTGGTAGAAATAAGACAAGAAACAATCTACAGAATCAACTAACCAGGACTTATAGAGGATCATAAAGACTGTACTAATAATCCAGAAGTCTATATGTATCTGACCTAGGTGCTTTCCATATGTGTTACAGTTGTATAAATTGGTGTTCTTGTGGCACTCCTAACAGTTGGAGCAGGAGCTGTCTCTGAATCATTTGCCTGGTTTTGGAATTCTTTTCCTCTTATTGGGTTGCCTCATCTATCCATAATATGAGGGGATGTCCCTAGTCTTCTTACAGTTTGATATGCCACATTTGGTTGATATTCTTGGGAGGCCTGTCCTTTTCTAAAGGGAAAAGTCTTGGGGTAGATCTGAGGGAGGTGGTGTTACTAGGAAGAGAGTACAAAGGGAGAACTTTAGTCAGAATATATTGTATGAGAGAAAAGTAAATGAATAAAAACCTGGAAACCAAGAAGGAGGAGGAGGAGGAGGAGGAGGAGGAGGAGGAGGAGGAGGAGAGTAATGTAAATATAATTGGTGAGAACGTAAATTAATACACCTTGTAGCTAACAGTGCTCAAAGTACTTGAACAACTGGAAATGTAACTACTCTATGACCAAGAAAACCATTCTTGTCTCTCTGTGTGTGTATCTGTGTGTGTATGATAATGATGATGATGATGATGATGATGAGAGTGTGTGTGTGTGTGTGTGTGTGTATGTGTATGTGTACCAAAATCAACATGTTGAAGTAATATCTATCATGTTAATTTAATAGCCAAGGTATTGAATGTACTAGAATATTATTGAGCTATAGAAAATCAAATTATACTTTAAGCAATGTAGATGGAAATTTAACCAAGATTAAATTTAAAAATCACATAAAGACATATGAAATACATTCTCAATATATTATATAGAAGGTAAATGTCTCAATGAAGTACAAAACAGAATAGTACCTACCAGAATTTTGTAAATGTGCTAGTGAGAGAGAAAAGGAAAATGGTTAACAGATAGAGAGATATAATTAAATTTTTAATATTAGACACTACCATACGATAACTATAATTGAAAATGGATAGTTGAATGTTTCAGAAGATCTGTTGAAAGAATTTTGAAGATCATCAACATCAATAAATGATATGTGTCTGAAGTGACAGGCCAACACTATAAAGCAATTATATTTCATTACACACTTGTGTTAAATGTCACATTGTGTGACACAAATATAGAAAATCACTGTACAGATTAAAAATAAAAATGTATTTTAAGTAAAACTCTTTACTTTGATAAATACAGTTAGGAAAACTGTTACGAGCAAGTCAGAAAAGCCAGAAAGCTCTAGAACAGAAAGAAAAATATTACACTCAAGAGGTGTAGATGGCAAGAAATAATAAAACTAAGAACTAAAATCAAGAATATAGAATGAAAGAGAACAATATAAAGGATCAGTGAAATGAGAAGTTGGCTCTTTGAGCAAGTGAGTAAGATTGAAACACTTTATCCAAGTTAACTAAGAGGTAGATGGAGAATATCAAAATTAACAGAACCAGAAATGAAAAAGGAGATATAACAAGGGATACTGAAAAAATATCAAGAAAATCTTAAGGACATACTTTAAAAGCCTATACTCCACCAAATTAGAAAAATCTAAAAGAAATATATCATTTTAATTATACAACAGACGCGCCTCATCAAAATAAAGATAGTTTACAGCAAGCTCTTTTCTAATACTAACTTTAATGGAGAAAAAGTGTAAGCCATTACACTAAAATCAAGAGCAAGTTAAGGTTGTTCACCCTTTCCACACATATTCAATATAGTATTTGAAGTCTTAGCTGTAATAATAAGACAATTGAAACATTAAAGAGATACAAATTTGAAAGAAGTCAAAGTATATTTATTTACATATGATAAGATAATACAACTAAATAACCTTAAATTTTTCACTGGAAATAACTTTAGCTGATAAATTCTTTTATCAATGTACCTCCATACAAAATTAACTCAAGAACATCAGTAGCCCTCTATTATATGTAAAAATCAAACTGCCTGGGAAAGAAATCATGTAAACAACACCTTTCTCAATAGCTTCAAATAATACAAATATCTTGGAATGATTGTAGAAAACCAAATCAAAGACTTGTATGATATTGAAGACAATATCAGGAGATGGAAAGATATCCTAATACTCATGGTTCAGTAGGATTAACATTATAATAATGGCTATCCTACTAGCAACAAACTACAAATTCAATGTAATTCCTGTCTAAATTCCATCAGAATTCTTTACATATCTTGAAATGATAATTCTCAGTTTCAAAAAAACAAAAACAGGATAACTTAAATAATTCTGAACAATAAAAGAACTGTTGGGTTTCAAGTTGTACACCTGTGTTACTTTGAAGTGGAGTCCCAACCAGCCATCTTTTGTATCATCAAGTAAAGCTTCATTCCAGGCCCTTGTTACTTCCAAATTAGTTGTAGACTAAAGAGGTCCTATAGAAATCCTGAAAGAATCCAGACTATTGTAGAGTCAACAGGTAGTTCTCCACAAACTGACAGCGTTGGTCTAGTGCTGAAGACAACATACAGAGAATTCATTGACAAAGAAAGTTTCAACTGGTACCTATATAGAACTTTCACCACTTGTTCTAGTGTCTTTGGTATGGAAAGGGACTATGCAAACTACCAAAACAGAAATATAAATACCAACCCATACAGAACGTTTGTTCTACAAGTTGTCCTGCCTGAAAAATATGATAGATTAATGGACCCACAAAGCTTATGGGAATAATTAACCAATGACTAATTTTATTTAAGACACACTTTTGGAGATGAAACCCTTATCAAACCCTGTTTTGTTGACCAAGAACCAGAGACTAGATAGCAAGTAGACAAAAGGGAAAAACAAATAGTACTGGACTAGAAATGGCGACATAACAATAATATGACTCCTAATGACATCATGTTGTACTGACAGATTGGTGCCTTGTTCATCCTTCATAAACAACACTTACGTATATAGGTTATGTATATATTTTAAGTATGTACATTACCATTACAGAAGGAAGAAAAGGGAGCACAATGAGGAAATACTAGAGAAAACCAAGACTATAAGCCTGTTGGGGAAACTCTAAACTCTACTTCTCCATGTCTGATGCCAAATTGCTCTCTAGATCACCAACTCTTTTCAGCTTTGCTCACTGCAACACACCTCTCTCTTTTGACCTGCTTCTACATTCTGTTAGGAGCTCTCCTTGGCTGGTATCACACAAATATGTCATCTCCAATATCTTGGGAACTCCAAAAAAATACAGGTTTTATCTATTTTTTTTTCTTTTTTTTTCGAGACAGGGTTTCTCTGAAGCCCTGGCTGTCCTGGAACTCACTCTGTAGATCAGGCTGGCCTCGAACTCAGAAATCCACCTGCCTCTTCCTCCCAAGTGCTGGGATTAAAGGTGTGTGCCACCACTGCCCAGCTTAGGTTTTATCTTCATAGCTTCACTCAGTGGTATTTCTAGGCCTCCAAGTCTGGTATTTCATGCCAGACTTCAGTGGTTCTTCTTAGCCATGGAGAGAGACTCTGCAATCTCTTTCTTGTGTGCCTGATTCTAAGCCAGAAGATTTTGGCAAAATCTGCATTGTAGAGATAAAACATGACCCCATTGTTCAAACACATTTTACCAGCTTTCTGTTTTTTATGGTGTTCTTCAAAGCCTAGTCTTAGTTGTCCTAGAACTTGATCTGTAAACTAGCCTTGAACTCAGAGATCATCCTGTCTCTGTGTCCTGAGTGCTGGATTTAAAGCCATTTACTATCACACCAGGCACTAAACTTTTCACACATTGGAATTGTAGCTGTTTCGGCCTTGCCTTGAAGTTAGCACTCTATTCCATTTAGGAACAGGTTTTCCCTTAAATCTTGTCTCCCTGAGAATAGGACTTAGCTCCATAATACTTATAGTGTTTCTTTTCTCCTCAAAATGTATATTTTGTACATTTTCATTGCTTAGCTTGCTTCTTTTCATTACAGATCTTTATAAGAATGGCCACTAATAATCAAGCAACATGTTTAATACTATGCAGTCTTGAAATCTCCTCTGCCAATGCCGTTAATCCAAAACTCTTGAATTTAGCCTCAGACATCAAAAACAAACAAACAAACAACAACAACAAAACAAGGGCAGAAAGCATCCACATTCCTTAGCATAATATCACAAGAATTGTTGGTCTATTGACCACTTATTTATATTCTTCTCCTTTGCAACCTCTTAGCCAAGATGTCAAAATCTACATAACCCTTAGTACCAGTATCTTCAGTAGTCCTGCTAGTATGGTCCCTTAAACCTTGCTTGGAACATTCAACTGCTTTTTAATCCAACTTGCCAAACTCCACAATTTTCTAACAAGTGGCAAGGTCAGACCTATCAGAAATTCCTCACTCCCTGGTCTCAACTTCTATACTAATCAATGTTTTATTAGTGAGAAGAGACACCATGACAACAGGTAAGAAAATAATTATAAAGGAAAACATTTCGTTGGAGCTTGCGTACAATTTCAGAGTTTTAATTGATTATCAGCATTGTGGGAGCATGGTGGAAAACATTGTACCATTCAGGCACACATGGTATTGGAGAAGAAACTGGGAGTTCCACAAACCAATCTTCAAGCAACAGGAAGAGAGTAAGCCACAGTGCCTGCCTTGGGATTTCAAAACCCCAAACTGGTCCTGGTGACACACTTCTTTTATTAAGACCACACCTACTCCAAGAAGGCCAGAGCTCCTAATAGTGACACTTCCTGTTGACCAAGTATTCAATGTATGTGCCTATGGGGTCTATTTTTATGTTTTTGAGTCTTTATGTTTCTTAAGAATATTTTATGTTTTGATTCTAGGATGAGGCATAAACCTTATTTATGCACATTTGAGATCAATATATACATAATTCCAAATCTGTCACTACTAGATTTAGTTAACACTGTAAAGTGTCATGTTTAAATAAAAATGGCAAGGAAATTGCACTATTCTTAATCAAATTATTTCTTTGTGTGGTAACTCATTTATTTAGTTACCATGTTAATATTGCCTTAATTACCAAATCACTCCATCTAATGTTTTAAACTACTATTTTCACTATGGAATTGGTCTTTTCCTTTTTCCTGTAGAAAAAAAATTGAGAAAGATTTTAAGTCAAATTTAGTTATATTGGGAAATTTCACAGTAAGACAAAATTGTATGGGTTGTGGATAAATGAAAACAAAGATAATCAGCACCCAGTAGCTAACAAAATTTAAAGTACAATGAGATTACAGTATAATATTATGAAATTAATTAAAACTATAGAAATATTAAAAGAAAATTTTAGGTCATGATAACGAAAATACTGTCTGTCAGATACTACTGATGGGGTGCAAATGTCATCAAACATTTTGAAAAGTAGACCTTGTACATAATATCATAGTTGTGGATATCCAAGTAAAAGAAAGTACACGTGTACAGTATTGATTTTAGTAGTTTTATATTTTATGGTCTAAAAACTGGGAATATTTTTCAGTGTTGGATACAGATACAAGTGAAGAAGAAATTCCAGAAATCATGGGTCACACAGAAAAATATCTATCTGATCAAACAAACAAACAAAAAGTTTAAAGAACAAATAGCTTAAAGATTTATGAATTTGGTCCTGTGGAGGATTGGTGTCCCAGTGTAAGGGGATGCTAGAGCAGTGAGGTAGGAGTGGGTGAGTGGATAGAAGGGAATCATCACAGCGGCAAAGGGTAGGGGGAAGAAGGAGAATGGGATAAGGAGATTGTGGAGGGGTAACCAAGAAGGGGGATATCATTTGAAAAGTATGGGTTTCCAAAGGGGAGCCGTGGAAAGGGGAAAACATTTAAAATGTAAATAAAATATCAAAAAAATAAAAAATAAAAATAAAAAATAATAAAAAAAGAAAAGTACACAATTAAAATGATTAATAAAAGCCTTCCAGTTTCCATCTGTGGCAGGAGATCTCTGCCTGGGCCACCAGGTCTCCATAGCCAAATAACACCAGGAGAAAGCTAGCCTCCCAGGAGTATGGAAAAGCCAATGAGAGGGGGTAAGAGGAGTAACACTTCTCAGCAGGTCTCACCCTGAATCCTTGGGACACAGGGACTGAGGAACAGCCAGGAGGAAGAAGCCATCTGGATTTCATCTGTGGCAGGAGACCTCTGCCTGGGCCACCAGGGCTCCATAGCCAAATAGTGCTAGGAGAAAGCTAGCCTCCCAGGAGTGTGGGCAAGCCTGTCTTCTCAAAGGGACCCACCTGTAATACCCAGGACACAGGAACTGAGGAGTGGTCTTCTGGTCTCTTTCGGTGGCTGGGGAGCAGATCCTGTGACACAGGGCTCCATATTCAAATAGTGCCAAAAGAGGGCTGGTATCCCAGGAGTGCTTACATACCTACAAGCACAAGCAAGACCACCAATTCTGTTCAAATTTACTGGATCAAGCTGGACTCTTGCAGAGTCATCAGGACACAGGAAACAAGGAACAGCTGAGGACTAGATCCTTCTGGCTTCTGTCTGCACCCCAGAGCTGACCCCGTACCACAGCTCTCCAAATCCAAATTCCTCTTAGAGAGAACTGGTCTTCAAGGACTATTGACACCTAGGCTTTCAGGAAAGATAATCCACAGTCAGAGAGAGTAAGACCAGCTAACACCAGAGATAACCAGATGTTGAATGATAAGGGCAAGAACATAAGGAACAGAAAACAAGGCTACTTGGCTTCATCAGAACACAGGTCTCCCAACACAGCAAGCCCTGGATACCACAACACACCAGAAAAGGAAGACTCAGACATAAAATCACATCTCTTGATGATGATAGAAGATTTTAAGAGGTAAATAAATAACTCCTTCAAAGAAATAAAAATAGAACACAGGTAAACAACTAGAAGCCCTTAAAGAGGAAACACAAAAGTCCTTTTAAGAATTACAGGAAAACACAATCAAATAGATGAAGGAAATGAATAAAACCATCCAGGAACTAAAAATAGAAATAGAAACAATAAAGAAATCACAAAGGGAGACAACCCTGGAGTTAGAAAACTTAGGAAAGAGATCAGGAGTCACAGATGTAAGCATCACCAACAGAATACAAGAGATAGAAGAGAGATTCTCAGGTGTGGAAGATATAGAAAACATTGACACAACAGTCAAAGAAAACGCAAAATGCAAAAAGCTCATAACTCAAAACATCCAAGATATCCAGAATACAATGAGAAGACAGAACTTGAGGATAATAGGTATAGAAGAGAGCGAATATTCCCAAGTTACAGGAACAGTAAATATCTTCAACAAAATTATGGAAGAAAAGTTTCCTAACCTAAAGAAAGGAATGAACATAAATATAAAAGAAGCCTACACAACTCCAAATAGATTGGACCAGAAAAGAAATTCACCCTGTCACATTATAGTCAACACACCAAATACACAAAATAAAGAAAGAATATTAAAAGCAGTAAGGGAAAAACTTCAAGTAATATATAAAGGCACACCTACCAGAATTACATCAGACTTCTCAACAGAGACTGTGAAGCTAGAAGATCCTGGGCAGATCTCATACACACTCTAAGAGAACGCAAATGTCAGCCCAGGATGCTATACCCAGCAAAACTATCAATTATCATAGATGGTGAAACCAAAATATTCTATGACAAAACCAAATTTGCACAGTATGTTTCCACAAACCCAGCCCTAGAAAGAATAATAGATGGAAAATGCCAACTCAAGGTGGGAAACTACACCCAAGAAAAAGCACGAAAGTAATCTTTCAACTAACTCAAAAGAAGATAGCCAAACATAAGATTAACATTGAAAATAACAGGAAGCAACAATCACTATTCCTTAATATCTCTTAATATAAATGGACTCAATTCCCCAATAAAAAGACATAGACTGACAGACTGGATCCATAAACTGGACCCAGTATTTTGCTACATCCACAAAATGTACCTTCGTTTAAAGACAAACACTACCTCAGAGTAAAGGGCTGGAAAACAAATTTCCAGGCAAATGGTGCCAAGAAACAGGTTGCAGTAACCATTCTAATATCAGATAAAATCAACTTTCAATAAAAAGTCATCAAAAAAGATAAGTAAGGACACTTCATACTCAACAACAACAACAAAAATATATAACAAGAAGAAATCTCAATGATGAACATCTATGCCCTGAATTTAAGGGCACCCACACTCAGAAAAGAAATTTTACAACAGCTCAAAATACACATTGCACCTTACACAATAACAGTGGGAGACTTCAACACCCCACTATCATCAATGGACAGGTCTTGGAAACACAAATTAACCAACACAATGAAACCAACAGATGTTATGAACCAAATGGATTTAACAGATATCTATAGAACTCTTCATACTGAATCAAAAGAATATACCTTCTTCTCAGGACCTCATGGTACCTTCTCCAAAATTGATCATATAATTGGTCACAAAACAAACCTCAATAGATATAAGAAGGTTGAAGTAATCCCATGCCTCCTATAAGATCACTATGGAATAAGGCTGGTCTTCAATTGCAACAAAAACAATAGAAAGCCCCCATACACATGGAAGCTGAACAATGCTCCACTCAATGATAACTTGGTCAAAAGAAATAAAGAAAGAAATTAAAGATTTCCTAGAATGTAATGAAAATGAAAGTACAACATACCTAAACCTACGGGACACAACGAAAAAAGTGTTAAGAGGAAAACTAATAGCTCTGAATGCCTGCAAAAAGAAAGTGGGGAGAGCATATACTAGCAGCTTAACAGCACACCTGAAATCTCTAGAATAAAAAGAAACTAATACACCCAAGAGGAGTAGAAGGCAAGAAATAATCAAATTAAGGTCAGAAATCAACCAAGTAGAAACTAGAAGAACTATACAAAGAATTAACAAAACCAGGAGCTGGTTCTTGGAGAAAATCAATAAGATAGATAAACCCTTAGCCACACTAACCAGATGGGACAGAGACAGTATCCAAATTAACAAAATTGGAAATGAAAAGGGAGATATAACAACAGGTTCTGAGGAAATTCAAACAATCATCAGATTGTACTACAAAAGTCTATACTCAACAAATTTGGAAAATCTGGATGAAATGGACAAGTTTCTAGACAGCTACCAGATACCAAAGCTAAATCAGGATCAGATAAACCATCTAAACAGTCTCATAACCCCTAAAGAAATAGAAGCAGTCATTAAAAGTCTCCCAACCAAAAAAAGACCAGGACCAGATGGGTTCAGTGCAGAGTTCTATCAGACCTTCAAAGAAGACCTAATACCAATACTCTTCAATCTATTCCACAAAATAGAAACAGAAGGAACACTACCCAGTTCATGCTATGAGGCCACAGTTACACTGAGACCAAAACTTCACAAAGACTCAACAATAAAAGAAAACTTCAGACCAATTTCCCTTATAAATATCGATGCAAAAATACACAATATAATTCTTCCAAGCCTAATCCAAGAACATATCAAAAATGATTATTCACCATGATCAAGTAGGCTTCATCCCAGTGATGCAGGGATGGTTTAACATCCAGAAATCCATCAATGTAATCCAGTACATAAACAATGTCAAAAAAAAAAAAAAACATGGTGATTTCATTAGATGTTGAACAAACATTTGACACAATACAACATCCCGTCATGATAAAAGTCATGGAAAGATCAGGAATTCAAGACCCATACCAAAACATAGTAAAACCTATATAGAAGAAACCAGTGGCCAACATCAAACTAAATGGAGGGAAGATTGAAGCATTCCCACTAAAATCAGGGACTAGACAAGGCTGCCCTCTCCCTCCCTATCTATTCAATATAGTATTCGAAGTTCTAGCTAGAGCAATTAGACAACAAAAAGAGGTCAACGGGATACAAATTAGAAAGGAAGAAATGAAAATATTACTATTTGCAGATGACTAGGTGCACTTAAGTGACCCTAAAACCTCCATGAGAGATCTGATAAACAACTTCAGCAAAGTGACTGGATACAAAATTAACTCAAGCAAATCAGTAGCCTTCCTACACTTGAAGGATAAACGTGCTGAGAAAGAAATTAGGAAAATGACACCCTTCACAATTGTCACATACAATATAAAGTATTTTGGTGTGACTCCAACCAAACAAATGAAAGATCTTTATGACAAGAACTTCAGTCTCCAAAGAAAGAAATCGAAGAAGACCTCAGAAGATGGAAAGCTCTCCCATGCTCATGGATTGGCAGGATTAACATACTTAAAATGGCCATCCTGCCAAAAGCAATCTACAGATTCAATGCAATCACCGTAAACATTCCAATTCAATTCTTCTTAGACTTGAAAGAGCAATTCTTAAATTCATATGGAATAACAAAAAACCCAGGATAGCAAAAACTATTCTCAACAATAAAAGGACTTCTGAGGGAATCAGCATCCTTGACTTCAAGCTGCACTACAGAGCAGTAGTGATAAAAAGTGCATGGTATTGGTACAGTGACAGGCAGGTAGATCAATAGAATAGAATTGAAGACCCAGAAATGAACCCACACACTTATGGTCACTTGATCTTTTACACAGGAGCTAAAAAGATCCAGTGGCAAAAAAATAGCATTTTCAAAAAATGGTGCAGGTTCAACTGATGGTCTACATGCAGAAGAATGCAAATTGATCCATTCCTTTCTCACTGTGCAAAGCTCAAGTCCAAGTGGATCAAGTACCTTCATATAAAACCAGATACACTGAATCTAATAGAAGAGAAAGTGGGGAAAATTCTTGAACACATGGGCACAGGGGAAAAGTTCCTGAACAGAACACAAATGGCTTATGCTCTAAGATCAAGAATTGACAAATGGACATCTTGAAATTACAAAGCTTCTATAAGGCAAAGGACACTGTAAATAGGACAAAATGGTAATCAACAGATTGGGAAAAGATCTTTACTAATCCTATGTCTGATGGACGGCTAATATCCAATATAAACAAAGAACTCAAGAAGTTAGACTCCAGAGATCCAATAACTCTATCAAATAATGGGGAAAAAAGCTAAACAGAGAATTCTCAACTGAGGAAATTCGTAAGGCTGAGAACCACCTAAAGAAATGCTCAACATCTTTAGTCATCAGGGAAATGTAAATCAAAACAACCTGAGATTCCACTTCATACCAGTCAGAATGGCTAAGATAAAAATCTCAGATGACAGCAGATGTTTCTGATGATGTGGAGAAAGAGGAACACTCCTCCATTGCTGGTGGGATTGCAAGCTGATACAACCTCTCTGGATATCAGTTTGGTGGACCCTCAGATCCACCAAATACTTTCTGAGGACCCAGTTATACCACTCCTGGGCATATAGCCAGAAGATACTCTGAGTGTGAGTTCCCAGATTGAGGAGTTGGAGAAGGGACTGAAGGATCTGAGGGAGTTGGCAGCCCCCTGGGGAGAGCAACAGTTTCCACTGACCTGACCTCCCAATGCTCCCAGAGACTGGATCAGCAACCAAAGAATATACATGGTGGGAACCATGGTGCTGGTCACATATGTGGCAGAGGAGGATCTTAATAGCCATCTGGGGAGGAGAGTCCCTTGAGCCTGAGTGTGTTAGATGCCCCAGTATAGGAGAATGCCAAGGAGGGAAGATGAGATTAGGTGGGTAGGAGAATACTCCCATAGAAGCAGGGGGATGAGGGGAGGGTATAGGGAGGTTCCAAAGGGGAAGTCTGGAAAGGAGAAACATTTGGAATGTAAAATGATTAATGAAAAGCTATAAAGAAGTTAAAAAGAAATTTCTTGAGTTCATGAATAGACAAACTATGAAACCATTTTTTTTTTTATTTAGTTAGGTCTATATTACTTTACACTCATCTAAATGTGTGTGTGTTTGTGTTTGTGTGTGTTTTCCTATGTCTAGCCTTAAATACAACAGAATTTTCATTGACATATTTTCCATGTCAAACTGTCCACTAAGCATTAGAAACAATAAGCTTTTATAATAAACATGAAGAAAGGCAGGAAATACTGCATCTATCCAAGTGTTTGAAAAAGAAAATCCATTAAAGAAGCCTCAATCCACACCAATATGAGTGACCTACCTGGAAAACAGTTTGACAGAGATGGCAAACCCATGCAAGCTTTGAGCTAAATGCTGAGATTGAGTATAAAATTTGCAGATTCTTCATCTGTAACACTTTTCTTCATGGCTTAGAATGTATTACTTCATTATTATCTTCGGGGAGACTCACATAGAGGAGTTCTCTCAAGGGATTTTCTGAGACAAAACATAGAAATAGTTCTTCGGTAAGCATGTCATTTTCCCTTTATCCAATAAAGAATGGTATTGTTAAATACGTTTTTGATTCTGACAAACCCAGTGTTCCAAGATTCCAAATAATTTTTCAAAAGTTATTCTTATAATACCATCCCAGCACCAGGGCTAATTATCACTTTCGATGAATCTTAACACAGAGGTTAAAAATTACTACTTTCAGTTCAACTAGATATAGTGTATCTAGCTGCCTAGAGGTTGCTTTAATTAATGTTCCCTCTGGACATAAACACTGACTTGGACCAGTAGAGTGCTAGGGTTTGCACAACAGAAGATAGCTGACTGTACATTTTTCCCTAGCTCCATGTCCAGTGATGTCAAGCTGATAGCATGTGTAAAGAGAAGAGTTTAGAAAGACCAAGCTTTATAGATCTTTAAAGACATCTTGAAAATTTTCCAAAATATGCTTAATTTACTTAATGCAGACTTATGAAATACAGTCTGAATGAATGTAAAAATATTAACATAATTCTCCCGAACTATAATGTTTTCCTGGAAAAACATCAAGTACAACTTATGAAAGCCATGCGTGAGGCAGATTATGCCATTTTATGCAAAGTACATTAAATTCAGAAATAATATGAGCTGTGAATGAAAATAAACAAAATTTACTTGTGAAAATATTTTAAAATCTTTATACATATTATCCATGTTTATTCCCATTGAACTTAATGTGTATATGTTTCTAAATATTAAAACACTACATAACTTTTATGACAATATCTTTGCATACTTCCATAAGACAAGTACATACATATAATCTTTCAAGGAAAGGTCACTCCATTTATAATATCTTGGATAAAACCTGACTGTGACTTATTTCTTGCCAACTCAAACTATGAATACTTGTATTCTTAAGGGGACTCAAGGAAACAAAAACACACAAGAAAGAATATATGAGAGGCCATAGCAACTTGTAAAGTCTAAAAGGCTTTGCTTTGGCCCTTTGTAGATAATATGCCTGTCCTGACTCTAGAGCAGTGGTTCTCAGTCTTCCTATGGATTCCACCATGGAATTAGTTATTTTCATAACAGTAATTTTGATACTACTATGAATCTCCATGTAAGTATCTGATAGGCAGGCTATCTGATATGCAACCTTCTTGAAAAGATCGTTTGAGTAAATGTACCACATTTTCTGTATCCATTCCTCTGTTGAGGGACATCTGGGTCACTTCCAGTTTCTGGCTATTATAAATATGGCTGCTATGAACATAGTGGAACATGTGTCATTATTACATGTTGGAGCATTTTATGGGTATATGCCCAGGAGTGGTATAGCTGGGTCCTCAGGTAGCATTACGTTCAATTTTCTGAGGGTCCGCCAAACTGATTTCCAGAGAGGTTGTATCAGCTTGCATTCCCACCAGCAGTGGAGGAGTGTTCCTCTTTCTCCACATCCTTGCCAACATCTGCTGTCACCTGAGGTTTTTATCTTAGCCATTCCAACTGGTGTGAGGTGGAATCTCAGGGTTATTTTGATTTGCATTTCACTGATGAGTAAGGATGTTGAACATTTCTTTAGGTGCTTCTCAGCCATTCGAGTTTCCTCAGTTGAGAATTCTCTGTTTAGCTCTCTTCCCCATTTTTTGATAGGGCTATTTGGATCTGTGGAGTCTAACTTCTTGAATTCTTTGTATACATTGGATATTAGCCCTCTATCAGACATAGGATTGGTAAAGATCTTTTCCCAATCTGTAGGTTGCTGTTTTGTCCTATTTACAGTGTCCTTTGCCTTACAGAAGCTTTGCAGTCCCAGGGAGGGAGCAATAGTGACAACTGGCCTGACCCCTCAATACACCCAGAGACTGGATCACCAACCAAAGAATACACATGGAGGGACCCATGGTGCTGGCCACATATGTGGCAGAGGAAGGTCTTGTTAGACATCAGGGGGAGCAGAGGCCCTTAGGCCTGAGGGTGTTAGATCCCCCAGTATAGGAGAATGCCAAAGAGGGATGATGAGTGTGGATAGGTGGTTGGGTGGGAGAATACCACCATAGTGGCGGGGGGGGGAGGGAATGGGGAGAGTCCAAAGGGGAGTCTGGAAAGGGGAAACATTTGAAATGTACAAAAAGTATGAAAAAAATGAAAACGAAGATCGTATGACTCCCCAAGGCGTCATGATCTATAGGTTGAGAACCACTACTATAAGCAAACAAAAGTTTTTAGCTAATGTGTAACTAGAGAGGCACAGGTTTATGAGTAATGCAGAATGCACCAGGAGCTCCTGGGGCAGTGGAAAATTGTAGGGAAGGGATTCCCTTAAGGGAAGTAGGGAAGTAAATTTACTTACTTAAAACTAGACCTTTTCTGAGGGGTGATGTCATAGCTTTATATAGGCAATAAGCTTTTTTTTTTAGGGTAAATTACCAGGTCTCTGCTAACACATTATTACAACGTGAGCAATTTGCCTGATATCAATCAATTAAAAGAAAATGTGTAAATTAATACACACCTCTCAAAAACTGTATGAAAGCTTAGTTTTAGAAAGTTCCATTTATAAATTTATAAAATATTAAAATCTATAAATCATTATGTAAAATTTATAAATAAGGAAAAAATTACACGAACTAAAACAGCCAAGATTTGAGCTGTATTTTACTAGGCTGGATAAGAATCAGATAAAATCTATATACAGCATAGGGCTCTAGTCAGGACTGAATGGAATTGTGACAAGGAAGTAGAGACAGAGTTAGGTGCTCAGTAATCGCCAGGATACCAATAGAAATGTCTCAACCGGGCTACTGCTGTAGATATAATGGTGTCTAGGCTGCTGTGCTGTTCTACATAGTATGATATACATATATTTGTGACTTTTCTACTTGCAATTTATTTATTTTTAATCAAGTATATGCCAGGCTTAGTGGCATAACATACATAACTTTTTAAATTGCTTCTCATGTTTGGTGAGAGATTCTAGATTGGTGGAATGAATGATAACAATATGCCCGCTTCTAAAGAATTAAGAGTTGACCTACAATTTTGCCATTATTCATGATGTCAGAAATCATTTGCGTTCCTTGTGTGATATGAGTTAAATGCTTACATGTTATAACTTAAACTGTCTTAATGTGTTTGACAATACATGAGGAACAGAGGAAGATACTGTGAGTAGCTTTTCAGAGCTTTCCAAATAGTTTAAAATCTAAGAGAATTAGATTGAAAAATAAATGTTTCAGGAGTCTGTTTATCTTAGATATGGTACTTTATTTCCACTCATTCAGATACTAGAGAGCTTAATAAGTCTCTAGTATCAAGGTCAATGTCACATCATTAAAAATAACTGTACTGAAGCTTGGAGATGCATTCCCTGAAGTAGTGTGTCCCTTGCTTGGCCTCATTCTACAATAGAAGTGAGCAATATAAGGTCCTTTGTGCTTCTAAGAGGAGTAAAAATCATCATGCCATCATAACTGACAGATTCTTGCTTTTCTGTGTAGTTTTAGAAACCACTCAGGTGATGTTGAGTATTCTGAATTTCAAACTCTATTAGATTTCCAGGGGAGTAAGGTAATAAGTAGTCTTAAGTTCAGCAGTGTACAGCAGTACCACGTGGCTTAGATTCTGTTAACATAAGAGTGATCTGGTTAGATGGAATACTCCGTAGGATGAAACTTTAGTTTTTTCTTGTGGAGTTGAAAATCAAAATAATTCCATTTTCCCTCTCACTGAGGTGCGCTTTTGTAGATTTCTTTTTCTGGTGAAGTTACAATAGACCCATATGGATGAAATAAACAAGTTTCCCATTCAGATCACTTGTGTATAATCTACAACAACCTAATTTTTCCAATTGACTTAAAATAAAATTCAGATGCTTGAAATCTATAAGCACAGGAAGAAAGGAAATGGGAAAGGCTTGCAGAATGCAGAGAAGAGACAAGATAGCACACAGAATTACAGATGGCATTTTCTCACATTGTGACAACTTGTGGTCAACTAATATCTTAGTTCCACATGTTGAAATCTGTTGGTAAAAACAATACCAAAACTTAGGCAACAATTATTCCCTCTGGGAAATAAATAAAATTTGATTAAAATCTCCTTTCTTTCTCTTGAAACAACAAAGATCTAAAGGAAATCTTATAGGAAACACAGAGTTCAAGGACAAAGGAGGCTGAGCAAGGACTTCCCCAGCTCTAGCATATGAGGACATCAGGCAGAGAGATCACTATGAGCAAAGTCTCTTCTAATAGATATATGTTTTTTCAAGAGGACAAGAAAATATTCTCTTTGTCTCAACTTAAAGTTCCTGGCTATTTCAAGATGTTTCAAGATGTTTTTATTTTTTAATTAACTTTGAAAGTTGTAGTTAAACTCCATGTTGTATTGCAATATGTTGTTTTATTCATTTTGTTGCAGCTGAATAAAGCTAAGAGATAGCAATGACCCATTAGTTCCCTTGCCATTTAAATAGTAAGCAATTTTTCATGCTCTTATATGGGTTGTGATAAGTCAGTTTCCAGAAATTGTTTAAATTACTATCAAATGAAATAAATGTTTATCTCCATTTTGGGGATGGGGATATTCTATTGAAACGGTAGCTTAAAGTCCAATTTATTCATCTGTCTTGGTAACACATGCCTACAATATTAGCATTCAGGAGACTGAAGAACAAGGGGATCCTGAGTTCAAGGCTAACCTGGGCTAAAATAAACATCAAGAACTTGTGTTAGCAGAGGAGGGCCTTGTTGGACATCAGTGAGAAGAGAGACCCTTGGGCCTGAGGGTGTTTGATGCTCCAATTTGGGGGAATGCTAGAGAAGGAAGATGGGACTGGGTAGGTGGGTGGGGCAGGGGAAGGGGGTATAGGAGAGGGGGTTTCCGAAGTGGAGACCTGGAAAGGGGAAAACATTTGAAATGTAAATAAAGTAAATATCCAATAAAAAAGGAACAAAATATCCAATATTCTTATGGAAAAAACTTCTCTTTAGTACAAACAAGCATATTAAAGAGAATGTAGTCTATACTTGGTTACTTTATGAAACAAGAACTTTAGTGGTTAACTACTATGTGTCAAGAGAAGTTCTCTTTAGTAGAGTTTGTATCTACATTATTTGTATTGAAAAAAAATGGGAACACAGTCCTAAATAGTCCAATTGATTAATAAATGAGTATAATGACCCCACAGTGGCATATCATTCATTCACAAATAATAATATATATATATTGATAATCCCTCCTTTCTAGAGTACTATTTATAGCACTTTTCAGCTATGAAAGAGCCAATATGGATGTTTCAAGGCCTGCTACAAGGTCAACACCTGCTTGATTCTTTACATACTTTTGACTCAAATATGTGGTTCATTTAGAAATATCTCTTTTTCAATTTCTGAAGGACAGCCAAAAGCAATATCAATGAACTTTAATGTTTGGGAATCTAGGGGACCTCACTATCTAACAACTTAAACCATTCAAAAAGACACACTCTACTCCTGAAAATGGGATTTTAATTTACTAGCATTCAGTATCCCTTGGGGTATTGTCTGTCATTATGAGGTAACACCTTTTAAACACTATTTTTAATATATGTTTACATTTTATGAAGCTTCTACAATAGTAAATTTCCATATGGGTTTTTCAAAATTTCTTTACATTAATTTTTTCCAAGAAGTGAATCCTGTTAGCTGCAACAATATTGACTGTTCTGAAAAGATATGCTCAACAGTGCAATAGTGTTACAGATATTATAAGAGCTGACAACTTTCTAATGGTATTTAAGACTCACTCTACAATATATAATTTATATCTGAAATCACTATGGGTCTGAGAACCTGTGATTAGTTTGGTCATAGGCCTTAGGTTGGAACATAATACTATCATTCTGCTAAATAATCCTAGTATTAAAACATACCCATATTACTTATTAATGTATCCATAGACCTGTGAATCTCTCAACCATCTTCAGAGAAGCATTATAACAGATGGCAATTAGTATAATGACACACAACTCTACAAGGTGCAGAGAATAGAAACTCTGGCATGCCCACCCCTAAATGAGATTTCCAACTCATATACCTTCCCCACATCACACAAGGGATTTTGAAAGATGGGAAGGCAGAATGATTGTAAGAGCTAGTAATGCAGGATGACTGCAAATAAACAGTGTTTTCTGGGTTCAGGAGCAAAACTGTACATATGAACTCACAGCAGATGGGATTGCTTGCAATCTGACCTGGACAAAATAAAGCGAAGGAAAAGACAAAACAGCATGGCTGGGAAAGGAAAAGAAAAGGGGTAACAAGTCCCCCTTTTAGCTGTTGTCATTTGAATGATGCTAGGAGATGGGGTAAGACACATTATTTTCCAAGGTTATGACCCCACCCCCTGCCTCATAGGATGATGAAACTTTAGGAAGGCCAGACAAATTTGTCTTGCTGGGTGTGGTTTGAAAATACCTGGCCCATAGGAAGTGGCCCTATTAGGCCTTGTTAGGGATGGGCTTTGAGTCACCTTTACTCAGGCTCTGCCTAAGGAAGACGTTCTTTTCCTGGATCAAGATGTAGAACTCTCAACTTTTTCAAAACCTCTGTTGGTCCTTTTTCAAGTAGTGCACACTCTCTTTATGTCTTCTTTGTATCTTGGTAATTCTCTAGATATATCAGAAGTTTTTATTATTATTACATCTGTTGAGATGGTCTGTGATCAGGGATCATTGACGTTACTATTGTAATTATTTTGTGGTACCACAAACTGCATCCATATGAGACAGTGAATTTCAAATACAAAGTATATGTTATTATTATTAATTCCCTGTTTTTCTCTCCCTCTCCTTTTCTCTTTTGCCCAGAACATAACTTTATTAAATCTATGATATTAAAATTCTTCAGTGACATATCATGTCTCAACTGAAAGAAAGAATTGCATAGCTCTCACTTTAAGTAAAAAATCAGAGGTGTTTATGCTCAGCAAGGAGATATCTATAAAGATGAGGTAGTACACAACTGGGCTTCTTTCTATGCCAAGCAAACAGTTAGAGAATGCAAAGGAAAGCATATTTTTAATAAAACTAGAAGTACTACTCCAATGAGTATGTGGATAATCTGAAAATGATATAGCCTTATTACTGACAGGAAGAGAGTGTCTGTGGTTTAAACGAAAGTCATCTGTACAATTCTTTTAAACCAAAGACTAATGCAGAGCAGTTCTTTATTCTCCACAATGCTCAAGGTAAAGAAGCTGTGGACTATAAGTTTGAAAGAAGCAGAGACATTTTTTTTTTTTTTTTTTTTTGGTGTGCATAGTAAGAACAGTATCACAGAAAGTCCCAGACCCTGGGAAAGCAAGAGGCTCCTGGGAACCAACAGGGATGACATTAGCTGAAACACCCAACAAAGGGGAGAGAAAACCTGTAGGATACCATATCCACGGTTGAGGGATGGGGTCACCCACCATTCTCAAAATTTTAACTCAGAATTGCTCCCGTCTAAAGGAAATACAGGGACAAAGAGTAGATCAGGGACTAAACAATAAGGCCATCCAGAGCCTGCCCCACCTGTAGGTCCATCCCATATGCAACCATCAAAACCAGTCACTATTGCTGATGCCAAGAAGTACTTGCTGACAAGAGCCTGATATAGCTGTCTCCTGAGAGACTCTGCCAGAACCTTACCAATACATATATGGATGCTTGCAGCCAACCATCAGACTGAGCATGGGGAGGAGTAGGGGAAAGAATTGGAGGAGCTGAAAGAGTTTGCAACCCCATAGGAAAAACAACAATATAAACCAACCAGACCTCCCAAAGCTCCCAAGGACTAAACCACCAATTAAAGAGTACACATGCGGGGACCCATGGCTCCAGCTGCATGTGTAGCAGAGGATGGCCTTATCTGGCCTCAGTGGGAGAGGAGGCCCTTGGTCCTGTGAAGGCTTAATGGCCCAGAGTGGGGGAGGAATGGGTGGGTGGGTGGGAGAGCACCCTCATAGAAGCAGGGGGAAGAGGGGATGGGATAGTGGATTTTTGGATGGGAAAACTGGGGAAGTGGGATAACATTTAAAACATAAATAAATAAATAAAATAGCTAATAAAAATATAAAAAATATTAATAAAAAGATCAATATCGTCTGCACAATCTAAAAGTATGAGCTAAAAGGTAAGTGCAGGCATAGAGACTGCAGCAAATCATCCAGAAAATCTAGATGAGACTGTTGGTGAAGTGACCATGTTAAACACCAGATTTTCAGTGTAAGAGAAGCATCTGGAGAGGAAAAGCCATTACCTGGATATGCAGCTTCCATTCTTTGCAGACCAGGTTAAAGGTTAGCATAACCAGTGGATTGAAGATGAAGTTGATGATCACATACTCTTTTGAAATAGTCTACAGTACTTTTCAGTTGTGTTGACTCAGACAGCCTGTGCTCCACAAGTAGGCCAGTGTGGCCTGGGTAGTCGGGCATCTGTTCACAACATGGACTTTCAGAACATTTTATTTACTTATTTTTAAATTTCAAAGATTTTTAATCAAAATGCTAAGCTCCTGATTATATAGAGAGAGTTGGGCTCCTCTCTCTCTCTCTCTCTCTCTCTCTCTCTCTCTCTCTCTCTCTCTGAGGTTATTTTGATCATTCAGATGTTTAGATTTAAATTTGATCATTAAAACATAAAATAGGGCTAAGGACACGGCACACAGGTTATGATCCAGTATGGCTCTTCCACAGGATGTAGGTTTGGTTTCAATAGTCTGGTTATGTCAGTTTAGAACCACCTGTAACTCCAGTTCTTGGGATTCAGTGTCCTCTTCTGGACTCTTCTGACATCAATACACATGTGCAATGCAGTACTCTCCTGCAAGCAAGCAAGCAAGCAAACACAAATGCATATACATAATTTAAAAGAAAATTAATTTTTGAAAAACAACTTAAAATACCCATTTTTGTAATTATTATGGATTAACCTAGGTACCTCATTAACAGAGGCACTCACATTACTGCTGAGTTATGTCTCCAGTTCTCCTCTTGCATGTTTATTTCTAAAACTACAGTTGCCTCATCTCTCCCCACTTCCTTTTCTTCCCTCAAATCTCTCCTTTATACCCCTCATGTTTCCTCTCAAATCCATGGCCTTTTATTCTTTAATCATTGATATTGATATTAAGTTATTTATATATATATGCAAATATACATACACACACGTGTGTGTGTCTTTGTTTGTGTGTGTGTTATTCTATTCAGTCCATTTAGCATTACTTGTTTGTATATTATTTTAGGTCTGACCACTTAGGATGCATAATTAAGAGCTCACCTCTAGGGCTATTTCTCAAGTTCTAAGCATTGATTAGTTGCTTGTAGTTCTTTGTCTAGGAGTAGGACATTGTGAGATTTTTTTCCCCCTTCTGTGTTAGTACGTCTATCGGTGTTGACATTGTTCATGTTGTTTAGGCAGCAAGTTTGCTGAGGTATTATTGATGAAGCTTCTTTGTCATTTCTAGAAGACAGAACCTCACAAGAGATTTTGTGGTCTTCTCAATCTTACAATCTTTCCTGTTCATCTTCTGCACTGTTCCCTCAGCTGCCGGAGAAGAAATTTTATTGTCTAGTATCAATTCAGGCTTGGCACCACAGGATCACTTGTTCTCTGGATTTTAACCTGTAATGGTTTTTACCAATTGTCTCCATCTGTTGCAAAGAGAATCTTGTTTGATGAAGGATAACAGCTATACTTACCTGTGAGTATAAATATTAGGAATGAAGTTAGGGATTATGCTAGTTTAGTATCATGACAAAAGTAGGTTCTCCTCTAAACTCTAGGATCTCACTGGTTTCAGATTATTGGCTACTTTTCAAATATCAGGAATGATTTCCCTCTCTCATGGTAAACAATATGTTTATGTGTGTATATTCTTGAATTTAGCTTGCTAATATTATATTTCAGGAATTTCTATCTATGCTTATCAGAGATATTGGTCTGTATATTATTTATTCACTTATTTAGAGATAATTTAATTTTTATGGTGTGTGTGTGTGTGTGTGTACTTGTATCTGTATTCTTATGTAGATTTTGTGTTTGAGTAATACTGCCTTTATAGAGCAAATCTGAAAATACCACTGCTCTCTTTCTCCTCTCTTTCTCTCTCATATATAATTTTTATAAAGAATGTCAATAAGAACATTGAAGTATATACCTCAATTGAAGCAAATGCAGTCCATATGAAGTAAATATTAATACAGCTGCCTGTTTGACTATCTTAAATGAGAGCAAGCTATTAATTAAAATATTTTGATATTTATACACTAATAAAAATGTGATGAATACCAATATTATCAAAAGCTATCTGGAGCTGGATTAATGGCTCAGTGGTTAAGAGCACTGATTGTTCTTCTGGAGGGCCTGAGTTCAATTCCCAGCAATCACATGGTGGCTGACATTCATCTGTAATTGGATCTGGTGCCCTCTTCTGGTGTGTCTATAGACAGCTACAGTGTACTCACATAAATAAATAAATAAATAAATAAATAAATCTTTAAAAAATGTTATCTGTAAAAATTTAACTCATATGCTACAAAACACAATATCAGATTGGTGATTCAAATTTTAATTATTCTTGTACATTTTCTTTTGAGATTTATATATGTATATATTTAATATTTATTAAAACCTTCGGAGAAATATAACTCGATATTTATGTGTTGAGTCTTCAGTAGTGGTGGATATACTAATATTTTTTTAATATATTTTGTAAGGTTGATCTATAGAATTTGAATATTGATGGTCACATTTATAAAAGTGTTTAATGTAAGACTTATAAAAATAGTGTAGTAGACTTTCAGGTACTCAGTTTCACATTTGTTCATGAAAATAGTTGACTAGTTCTCTTATTTAAAGTAGGTCAGTCATCTTAAATTAAGTTTTCACACATCACAGATGATATAATAAAATATTCTTCTTAACACTCATCAAGACAATGTAGTATTAAATGTATGCTATACAAATGTCTCAGTTTTGATGAAGAAAGTTAATCTCTCTTCTGTAATGGATGACTGCAAACATGTAGGAAAGTTGATGGGTAAAAATTATCCTGTCTTGCCCTGTCTATATTGCAGAAGAAATAATAAAAAGTCAGGAAAGGAATGTCTTTCAAACAAAATGGAATGTTTTACACAGTATGTCTACATTATAAGAACATAAGAAAGAGCTCATATGCACACTTCCCAAGCAACAGCATCCAGTGTAGAAAGAAAAAAATGATACCTGGACCCTCTGCATCTGGAGAAAGCACTTGTCAAACAGGAAGCTCAACTCAGCTATGCAGGCCAATAGTCCCTGAACCTTATGGCTGCAGTGTAACTTCCTTCCCCTGATGATAAATACATAGATATGTGGTCTCATTCTAAGACTCTTGTAATGCTTCTGCTGCAGGGAAACACATGATTCCCAACTGAGAAATGGAAAGAATATTTCATAGCCACATTGTACACACACACACACACACACACACACACACACCCACACACACACCACTCCACAGATGTTCCAGTTTGTGAATGCAGATGTTCCAAAATCTGCAGTTTGAATGCACACCTTATACATGTATGATGAAATAGAAACAAATATAAAACAAAGACTCAACATCCTCCATAGATCCCTTTTCAACCATGTTCATTGCTGCTCTACTCTATCCTTAGTAGCTTGGAAATGGAAATAATCCAAATGTCCAACTGGGAAACATAATAAAAATGTAGTCCATACACTCAAAAAACACTATTTAGCTGAAAAAAAAAAAACTAAAATTATGAAGTTTCCTGATAAATATATGGACCTATATAATATTATACTGTGTGAGACTCAAAAGAACAAACTTTCTGTGTTCACTAGTGTTTTTGGTTCCTAGCCCCAAATCATCAAATGTAAGTATAAAATCTGGAGTAATAACAGATATAAGAAAAATAATTCCAGACCATTAGTAGAGGGAGGGATTATTCCCTAGAGAAATAAATAGTGAATAGTAGGGGCTATGAAGATAGAAATAAAAATGCACGGGGGGTCATTAGTCATGATTCCTTGGGGGGTAGTACAGTAGGGGAACGAAGAAGAAATAATACTAAGAATACTAAGAAGAACTATTGGGGCTCATATTATTTTATGTTTAATTAAAAGTACTTATATAATTATAAATATATTAATATAATCATATCTATACATGTGTACTTTTAAAAGAAAATCTGACATGTGGTGAAACAATACCCCTCACACTTAGAATATTTAAACAGAACCCCAATTACAGGCATCAAAACCTTTTATCTAGTTGTTGAACAGTGAAATCTAAGAGACTCCCAAGACAACATAGTTTGCTTTTTTTCCTCTTGTCCTTTGTTTCTTCCCTAGATGTTGAAGGTAAGACCCTGTATGTAAGGATATCACACACATCAAATACAAAACATGGAGGAATCAAGCTGAATATGATGTAGAAGCCAGGAAACACTTTGATATGATCAGAAACTCTGATAGTCCCAGAAGGAGCTATATAAGATATGGATGCAGAAAAGCAAGCAAATGACTTACCCTAAGTAAAGCCTAAAAACAACACAAGGATCAGGATAGCAACATATCCCTAAATGTACTTATATCTCACTGTTAAATAAAAGCTATCTATTTTGAACAGAATTTTGAAGTTTTGAAGAATTTTGAAGTTGTGCCCCCAAAGGGAAATTATTCCTGGTACTGTAAACTTAAATAATTACCCAAGATTGGTAAAATTATGCACCCTAGAAACGATCCTACTACTGCCATATTACAAAATTACAATTATTTCTAGCTACATTCTAAATATAAATCTTATACCTACAGACTAATGTAGGTCTCTACTTTAATACAAGAATATTCTTTTTGCAGGAAATGAAACAATTACGGAAAGCCAAAATGAAGAAAGAAGATGACTTTGGAGTTGCCAGCCTCAATTTGTATGCCTACAATTCAGTCCCTAACAGTCCAGCTAAGGGAACATGAAGGAAGAGAGAGTGGTAAGAGTCAGGAGATTAGGATGTCTGCTATGAGATGGTGTTTTCTTGACATAAGAGTGAAGCTTTCACATGAAATCTCAACAACGTGATTGCCTAAACAATATCTAAAAAATGGGCATACCACTTGATATACCAATGTGGTTGGAAAATTTTCCACAAGGTTCCATCTTTAGGTGGATATCTACAGATAATTTAATGAGCACTAAGACAGAGAAAATCAGTTTTCTAAATGGAAAATCCTATAGGTTAGTCACTCCAGAAAAACCTGCCTCCATACCACCATGTTCCCACCTTGATGATGATGGACTGAACCTCTGAACCTGTAAGCCAAGCCCAATTAAATGTTGTCCTTTATACGAGTTGCCTTGGTCATGGTGTCTCTTCACAGCAATGGAAACCTTAAATAAGACACTACTGTTTAGCTAAATTGACATGTTACCAACCAGTAGTGTAAATATTTATCTGTATACACATACATGTACATATACATATCTATATTCAAATTCTTAATCAGAGAAGCTGCTATGTTCAGTGTACAACAGTGAATGCAGAGATTCGTATTGATAAAATATAGGAAAGTTATGTAACTCCATCTAAGCCTCTAAGTCTCCTAGAACATTGCAGGGGAAAAGAAAGGAGCAGAATTATGTAAGAGTAGAACAAGGGAAGAGATTCAGTATACTACCTTGAGGGTATAAAAGAGCCATTGCAAACATAATCTAACAACAACTGTGGTTGCCTGCATGGAGCATCCATAAAATAGAGTCTGTCAATAGCCACCAAGTATTGGGTAGGAACCCATGAGGCCCTACCCCTACCTGCTGAGATATTGACAACTAATGGATTCTGGGGACATGTGGTCTTCAATTGTATACCAAACAGTGAACTTTCAGACTCAAAAGGATAGTTTCAAACCTGTGGTCACACAGATGATCTTTAGCAAATCAAATAAAATGTATATGCATTGTGTATACTACATTGCTAAAAGGGATCCAGGAAATCATACATAGATTTTAAGATATCTCCTTGTATATAAGAAGTATAAAGAAAATACAATTTTAAAATATCAAATTGTAGGCTCAAATAGCACCACCAAAGTCTTCCCATCATTGCCTTTCCTTGACTTGGCTCCCGGACTCTACTGTGTTGGCATTGAGTTTAAATGCCTCTGTCAGTACCACTATCTTAGACAATTTTAGGTTTCATAATTATGAATTGAAATATTTCTGTGAAATTTTCACTTAGTTATTAACTGTTTACACATGTATTTCATATTTACTTTCTGAACTTAGTTGTCTTTAAAGTCTTTTAAATCTGTTTTCTAAAGTTTCCATTAATATGATTGACAAATCTGATTTATAATGACTAGTGACTTTATAAGTGAATATTTTTAAATAATCAGTAAGATTAAATACTCAGCTTCTTACTTCACATTTCTTAGATTAATTCAAACAATCTAAAATTATCACTTCCAAATGCTCAATGTTGTTCATTTTAACAGAGCCTTAGTTGCCTTTTACTGTGTGATTTTTGAGTACATTTACACTGTGTAATTTTTTTATCTAGGAAGATTTCAGTCTGTTCATAATGGCAACAATCATGTTGGTTATCAACACAGAAAGGGAAACATTTTGGTGCATAGTGAGGGTAGCAGGTGTGCCAATAACATCAGATAAACATTAAGTTTAACACATAGTAGTTAATGAACTTACACCTGTAAAATATCTGAGTCTAATCTGATACTATGCAAGTCAAAGAAAAAAGGTGTTCCACAAATGTCAACCCAAGTAGCTTCCTTAGTGACAGCATCATTACATCTTGTATGTATTAAAATTCAATTAAATTTTTGTTTAGGTATTAACTGCATTCCAATTATATTTTAGGCTTGTACATATGAAATATAATGCAGAGAATAAGGTTGATAGAAATTCCTACCATTAGAAACACCATCCATTAATGTAGAGAATATTGGCACATTCATAGCTTAAGTATATACAACATGCCAGGCACTGCTGTAAGCCCCCACAAACTCTGAAGTGAATATGACCATAGTGTTCTCTTCAGAGATCACTAAACAGTTGAAAACTGGCTTGGTGAGTCTGAGACTAGAACCTACTAAGAGTTTGTATTCCACTTTCAATGTTACCATGATTGATTGCTTTATCATTTACATCCAGAGAGTTTCCAATGACCTTGAGTGCATATTAAATATATATTGGTTCATTTGTTTATTTACATTTAAAATGTTATCCACCCTTTCTGCTTTCCTCTCCAAAAACTCCCCACCCCACCCCCTTGTCCCTGCTTCTACCTGGGTGCTCCCCTATCCACTCACCCAATCCCTCCCTAACGTGCTAGCATTCCCCATGCTGGGGCATCAAGCCTTCACTGGACCAATGGCCTCCGCTCTCTTTGATGGCAGACAAGGCCATCCTGTGCAACATAGGCAACTGGAAACATGGTCCCTCCATGTGTACTCCTTGGTTGGTGATTTAGTCCCTTATAGCTCTAGGGGCACTGTTTGGTTGATATTGTTGTTCTTCCTATGGGGTTGCAAACTCCTTTGCCTCCTTCAGTCTTTCCCCCAACTCCTCCATTGGGGTTCCCCTGCTCAAATGCTTGTGTATTAAAATTTTAGATGGTTGTAAAATTGTTAACTCTTAGAGAAGGAAGTATTTTTAGTCACTTTTCTATTCTCAATAACAGATACCATGACTAAAACAACTTATAAAAGGGAGCATTTAATTAGGGGCTTGCTAATAGTCTTAGAGAATTAATTCATGAACATCATGGTGGCAGGCAGGCAGGCATAGCACAGGTGCAGTAGCTGAGAGCTTGCATCTGATCCATATGTTTTTGGCAGAGAGGGAGTTAGACTGGGCTTGGAATGAACTTTCAAAGCCTTAAAAGCCCACCCTCAGTGACATCTGCCCTCTAAAAAGATGACATGTTATCCAACAGGGCCATACCCTTTAAATCTTCTTAAACATCCTACCAACTAAGAAACAAATATTCAAATATATGAGTCAAAGTGAACCATTCTTGCTCAAACCACCAAGAACTTATCTATTAAAATGAGCCATTAATTAATGAAGACAGGTATAAATATTTATTTTTCCATAGTAACTACCTAGTGAAACAGTGAAGGTCACTTAAAGTTACTGAATGACAGAAGAACAATTGAGAAAATAGCATTGTTTTCAGAAAACATTGTCAAGTTGTTGTGTCTGCTAAGGGAGAAGCTATGTGAAACACAGCTTGAGAAGAGCTTTATTCTTAAAAGATGTGCTGAAACAAAACTGTCAATTCTAAGAACAAGTTGTTCAGAATCCAAAAACATACTTATTTCTTGAAGCTAAAGTCTGAGTGAGCAAGCCCTTATTCATCATTTCATATAATCATATTCATAAAAATATGAATCAATGGATAAATCTCTCAAGAGAAATGTGGGATGCTAGTTTCCAGAGATCTAGAAACCATGAGAAAGCATCATTTGGAAAAAACACTACTCTTGATTTGGTACCTTGGACCTCTGCTAAGGATACTACCATGCTGGCTTACCAGTGCCCCACTGGATTTCAATATAAAAAATGGTTTTTATTATTAAAAAATAAAGCTGATCTTGAAAGAGGAATTGAAAAATGATGACAAATCCAAAAGAGAAAGTAAGTACTTAAAAGAATGGAAGTTTGATTTAGAGAGGAGGTGGCAGAAGAATAAGTCTTTAAATAAGGTAGTTGTTTTAAAGGAAGTAGTGCCACTGAGACAATTAAGCATCATCAATTGTTCCAGTCTCTAGGTAGCATAAACTATACACATGCCAAAGATTCAAATCACATTGTCTTTAAACATTTTGGAAGGTTGAGAATGAGCTATGTCCCTCGTTCATGTTTAGCAAGCTCTCCAACATTAAACTATCTCTTCAACCATGTTTATCTTTGATGACCAAATTGCTAATTTTGATATATCTCAGCCCCTCTGAAGAAAATATGGACAAATGTATGTTTCATTCCTTTAATGCAATCATCCTGTATCTATTAGCCCCTGTAAAATCACTGCTCTAAGAAACATTCTTATGGCTCACAGAATCAACCATGTGAGTCTCATCAGGTTTCACAGGAATTGATGGGGTTAACAAGAATCCTGGATTGGTCTGAACTAGATCCTCTGTATATAAGTTATGATTGTGTATAGCTGGGTGTTTTCTGAGGGACTCCCAACACCAGTTATTGAAGTGTCTCTGAGCCCTTTGCCTAAGTTTGGGACCCTTTTATTCCTACAGGTGTTGCATCCAGCCTAATTGTATTGTAACTTATTAGGCCATGTTGGGTTCATATCCCTGTAAGGCCAGCTCTTTTTTGTTTCATTGGTTGGACCTTGCTGTTTGTTTTAAGGAAAATAGCAGGTTGGATCTCAGGGGAAAGGGAGATAGGGGGAGGGACTTAGGAAGGGGAAACTGCAGTCAGGACATAATGTATGAGAGAAGAAAAGAGAATGAAAGAAAGAATGGTCCCTTCTTATTTTGTACAGGTCTTTCCCCTTGATGCAATGCCTGGCAGTAGAGATGTTTATCATTCCATTTAGTCTGCATAGAACAGACTTGTCAACTGTTGCTTTGAGGTATAGAACTTGGTTCAATCATTTTTTATAGAAATCTAGAACATTTGACATTTCACTGATTGCTGCTATTATGATTTCCTGTCCATCTGTGATATCTTATTTACATAATCCTCAAACAGTCCTGACACTGTTTAGATCTTTCGTCATGCCTCCTTGCACTGTGCTCTAACTCTTATGGACGTTAAGATGGTTATTTTGTTTGTGAACTTGACACAGTTGGGAAGAGGAAATCTAAACTGAGAAATTGTCTCAATCAAATTGGCCTGTGTCTGTGGGACATTGTCTTGATTGTTAGTTGATGTAGGAGGTCCCAACCAACTGTGACCCTGAGCTGCATAAGAAATCAAATTGATAGGCCTGGAAGGAAACAGTGAGCAGCATTCCTCATGACCCTTCCTTCAGTTTCTTCCTCTAGATTTCTTCCTTGAGTTCCAGGCTTGACTTCTCAAAATGATGGATTAACATGAATGCTAAAATAAACCTTGCACTCCCAAAGGTTCTTTGGGTCATGATGTTTATGACAGCAACAGAGATGCACCCTAAAAGATATTAAATAAATATTTATAGAACAAACACACAAACAAACATGGAAGCACAGAAAACTATACAGAGTTGAAGGCTGAAGAGAACTGACAATACTTCATTACTAATTGCTTTAAAAATCCACAAATTTTTTCTGCAAATGTGTCTGCATAAGTTTATCTGCACCATGTGAAGGCAGGTGCCCATATTTTGGTTACCCTAGAACTCATGTTAGAGGAGATTATACACAGCCTTTCTGGAGCTAGGAACCAAACCCTGTTCCTCTACAGGAATAGTAAGTTAGTTTTAACTGCTAAGTCATCCTTCTAGCCCTGTAATGAGACTTTAATATCATTTGATGGCATCTTATATAATATTACAAAGGACTACACTGTGGACATGCTAACCGTCCTTTTGCTCAAATCATTGAACCTGTTTTTGAAATGATATATTACACAAATCAAAAGTTCTCACATTCCCATTGGGTCCTGGGAACCTCTAGCTGAAATACCCAACAGTAGGAAAATAGGACCTGAAGAGACCACCTCTAGTAGATAGATAGGGATGAGGGATGGGGCCACATGGCCATCTAAAAAATTTTAACTGAAATTTGTCCCTGTCTAAAGGAAAGACAGAGCTAAAAATGGAGCAGAGACTGAAGGAAAGCCCATCCAGAGACTGCCTCATCATAAAATTCACTTCATCCACAGACACCAAGCCCAAACAGTATTGTGATGCCAGGATGTGATTGCAAACAGGAGCCTGGTATGGCTGTCCTCTGAGATGCTCTGCCAACACCTGACTGAGACAGAAGCAGATACTCACAGCCAGCCATTGTACTGAGCCCAGGGACTCCAATGGAAGAGTTAGGGGAAGGAATCAAGGAGCTGAAGGAGATTGCAACCCCATAGAAAGAACAATTAATTAACCAGACCCTTCAGAGCTGCTGGTGACTAACCAACGACCAAAAGAGTATACATGGGCCAGTCCATGGCTCCTGCTACATATGTATAAGAGGACTGCCTCATCTGGCATCAATGGGAGCAAAGGCCCTTGGTCCTGTGGAGGCTTGATGCTCCAGAGAAGGGGGATGATAGAGGGGTGAGGCGGGAGTGGATGGGTGTGGGGAGGAGTACCCTCTTAGAGGCAAAGTGGAGGGGAATGGGGTGGGTGAGTTCGTGGAGGGGAGACCGGGAAGGGAGATAATATTTGAAATGTAAACAAATAAAATGATCAGCCAATCAATCAATCAAAATCAATCAATAAATGTTCTCACATTTACTGTGGGTCTTGAGAGTTACTTATGCAAAGAATCATATATGAGAAGGATAAACATGTTCAGTGGTATGCCTCCTTGGAAACTGTACCGTAGCTTAATGTCCCTAAAAATGGCAGAGTAGTTTGGCTTTAGAAGTTCTGCCATTTTACAACAAACATTATATTTAATGTAAAGCTTAGAAATACTGCTGTACTGAGAAACAAAGAGGAATGGATTTACTAATGTCAGTTCTAGTTTGCATGAGTCAGGCTGATAGCATGCTTCATATACAATTGTGGCATATCTCCTCTGGAATAGCATACGTGAACTTATATTCTCTGCAATCCAGCCCTCCATCTGTAAAAAAATATGAGATATTAAGAGCTTCTATGAGACTCAAAGGACCATTCCCAGTGATTTTCTTTTTGAGCTCTGGACCATGCATTTTGCTAATCTGAGGGTATCTTGCACCATTCTCTTCCTGAGCACTGTAATATAACATGGCAAAACAAATTGTGTCTCTTGTTTGACCTTTAATTCTTCATAGCCCAATTTTAATGAGAACTATGCAATCCCCCTACTTCTGAAGCACAGCCAGTGCCAACTAAATCCACCAACTAAGCAGGAAGTAATGATGGTGCTCTTTTGCAGGCAGCTGCAGAATCGTGGATGGTTTATTTAGTGAGATATTTTAAATGCTATCCCTGCATTTTCCAGGCTGGATAATCTCAAAGAAATTCCATCCCAAAGGAAGAACAAAACAGCTGTATAAAACAATTATTTGGACAATAATTGCACTTTATTCATTGTTATGAGTCTAGATAAATTCATACAAAATTATTTTCCTAAAGTTTACCTCTTTTTTTTTTTTCTAAATGAAATCAGAGTAATACTTTTGCTTAGTTTTCCTCCACAATTAAAGAAATGAGGGAGGCTTCATTTTGTCCTTTTTAAGTATGATAAAGTATGAGGAAAATGTATCCTATTAAGTACTGTGTTAACATAGTCTGAACTATATAAAAGAAGCACATTTCAAAATGAAGAAATTCAATGAATGCCATAGATGAAAATAGTAAAATTAAACTTGATTGTTTTGCCAATTATAAGTGCATAGTATTTTCTGAGAATGTATTTAATGCATAGCTCCTACCCCGGCCCTTCCCTCCCCGCAAATAAAATAAATAAGAGTTAGAGGGGCATAAGTAGACAAAGAAAGCCTAAGTATGTTTCTTGAGATACTGTTTTTGCTTTTTTGTTTTGTTTTGTTTTGTTTTGGTGTTGTTGTTGTTTTGATCCTAGAAGACAATGAGAGGAGAAAAGGCAAGAAGATATTCAAATATTTAAACATGAGCAATAGTGGAAAGGAGAGGATCCAAGAGTCTTATAAAATAAACAAACATGTTCATTTGCTGGACGTCCAGGTCTACTAGGCCTCTCCCATCTATAAGGGATAAGCTGTTATTTTCCCTTTCTCCAGGACTTGGGTTTCTGAGTTTCTTGCAAATTCAATATTGTGTTCTTTTCAAGGGTCAGGGAATGAACAGTAGCCCTGTTATAACATTGAACACCGTTTATACAGTTTAAGCACAAATAATCAAGGAATAAATATCAAAATCAGAATAGATGCATAATATTATTTTAATTAATTAATTTATCAATTTTTTATATCTATGAGTGTTTTTCCCATATGTATGTTTGTGTATTATATTTGTGCCTGGTGTTCCCTCCCCAAACCCATCTCTGACTGATTATTAGACTAGCTGGCCATTGGGTTGAGGTACCCTTTCGTTTCTGCTGCCTCTCCAAAACACAATGCTAAGCTAGGGGTAGAGGAGAACATTTTCACACCCAGTAATCACAGGATACTGATGATCTAAACTCGGGTATTCGTGACTGAGCAACAGACAACTTACTGAATTAGTCCTGAGTCATAGGCTAACACTTATGTTCCATATTTTATAGTTCAAGATTAAAAAGATGACAAGTTATAAGATGCATAGGTAAATAATTTTGATGACATGAAAGACTATAATATAATATTGTAAGTTTAGGTGACTCTCTTCTGATATAATTGTTTTCATTAGGCATATAATAAAGTTTAAGTGTTCGATATTTGGAGTTATATAATACCCTATAGAATATATTTCATAATACTAAACATACAAATATAAAAATAGGCATGTTTATTTAAATTTTTAGTTGTATCAATAATTACATTTATATGTTTAAATACTATTTAATAATAGCCAAAGAATATTTAATAATTTATACAATATGTGAAGTTAGTTTATTGAATATCTTTTACAAATTTTGATGCTTGTATTTATATTATAAAACTGAAGATAATTGATATACTTCATAGAAAATGATTCTGATAGTTCAGATGCTGTTATTTTTAGATAGGCAAATTCAAAACATATTTTTAAAATCCTGAAAATAAATCCATGGCTAATGTGTCTTACAATTGAAGAGAGCTTCAATTTATTATTCAAAGAAGGAAAATAATGTTTTTATTCTTTTTATTAGCCTGGGAATGTGTTGATTAAATGCAGATTTTTGGAGGTGGAGGACTGAAGAAAGAGCTAATGGTAAGAAATCTGAAATTTAATGAGATTATCACTGTTGCCCTGCTTATTACTGAGGATTCACTTTTTACGCATGCCAGAGTTCAAGGAAGGTGAGAGAAGGAGAAGATGGTAGGGCCTATCAAAATTTAAGGCATGGATTTTTTTGGTAAGAATAAATGAAAGTAGATTTATGATCATAATGCAGTGAGTTCCAAGTTTTCTGTTCCTGATATTAGAAACCATACGGAAACATCTGAAATTCCTCTGCTCTCTGCCCATTACATGTAAGCAACAACTTTTATTTAGACAAAATTCACAGGTAAAATTAAGGGTCACGTGTTCTCATAATTAACTATATACATCAGGGACTACAATATATCATCTGAATTAATATAAAAATGTCAGAATCACGCCTAAATATCATTGCTTAATTTAGCATAATGATAATGATACTATATATCTTAAAATATATGGAAAATCTGGCAAATCTGTATCAAACGTTCATAGGCTTCTCTACATGCACATAGGGCTATAATGTACTGCTAGGCCACTGTAAGTGCCGGATGTAGGAAATGACCTGAATTCTAATTAGGTACTTGCTAATCTGGGGAATATTGCTGTTTACTAATTTCTATGGTGCTGAACTCAGTGAATCTTGTCAGTAGTCTGAAGGAAGCAAATGTCCAGTGTTCACTAACATCTCTGATATCTTCATATTATTATATCTTGAAACTGTCATATGAAAATGTGGATTCTTAAATATTTCTCAGGTAAAGTAGGTGTCCATAGATGAGACTAGAGATATTCTCTTAATGAAATGTTTGCCTAATTCTTATGCATAGTGCACAAAACTAGACAGAATTGTAGACAATTAAATAAGAAGACAATCTCAGCTTTTAAGCTTTCTTTTATGTCTAGCATATTTTAAATGTGTTAGCTTCCTTTGAATGAAACTTTCCTCTCATTTTATTAGATAAAATCTCAGTTAAATTCCATTTGTAAAATGGCACAATTTGTTTCCATAATCAGGGCAGAAGTCGTCAAGGACACTCAAGTTTTAGAGTTTCAAATCTCTCTTTGCAGTGGCAGCAAATGTTTATTTACTTATATGTTTATTTATTTTACCTTTTTTTTTCTGGCATCATTAGAGAAGATAGAGAGAATATTCTTCTGTGACAGTAAGGCAAGTGGAAGCTCTGGAATGTGTTAGCTTTACCTGCAAAAGTTCTGTCCTTTTGTTATGTTGTTTGTTTCTTTGTTTGTTTTTAGTAGCTACATGAGATTACTTGGGTTCTTCTATGGACCATAGAAAAACCCGTGTGGACAAGTAGTAAAACAGAATCAATTTAGATTGAAACCCTGCACATGCAGCTAAGGAATGTCAAGAGTAAAAGAAATAGTCTCTCTTTAGGGAAGAGCACAACAACTGAATACCAACACTAAATAATCAGCTCTGAAAACACACGAAACTATATCTACATAAAGGCTGAATTGGTTTTATTTAGGAAAATATATTTATATCCATATATAAATTAATAAAAAGGAGAACATGAATTTGAAAGAGAGAACAAAGTAGTATATGGAAACATTTGGAAGGAGAAAAGTAAGCAGGGCAAATAGTCTAATTCTGCTCTAATCTCTAAAAATAAATGTCTAAAATAAACAAAACAAAAGAAAACAGTAAAAATGTATGTAAAGGATAGTTATTTGTGGTGCAATAAAAAATGTCACAGAGATAGAATGATGCTCAATAATATGGGTCCTTGCTGCTGGTCATTCAGAGGACCATGTTTAGTTACCAGGACCCATGTTAAATAGCTCACAACTGTCAGTAACTTTAGGTTTGTATGATCCAATGTCCTTTGATGGCCTTCTGGGGCACCTGCACACATGGAGCAACTACATAAGTAAACATATACACATGTACATTAATAAAAATAAAACTTACATATGTTACTGTGAAAATTTGCATGGTTATCCATTGAGGAATTGTGTAGGAGGCTCCAGGTTATGAATGCACTGTTAGTTTAATTATTTGTATGTTTTTCAGTATCCATTTAGTGTAATCACAACTATAAGTAAAGTTTGTTAAGCCCAGTAAACTTACTTGCAGCTTGATACCATGTGTAAAACATCTGATTCATGTTTTATAGTTTATGCCAACGAGAGAATGTCAATAAAATGAAAGTACATCATTCTTATAGTTGCACATAGCTTATTCATTTAAAATTACATTCTTCTCCTAAGTACTTGCATGCCCATCCTGTTGTAGATAATGAGATTTGTTTTCAGTAATGGAAGTCAGAATATGGCTAAATAGAAAGCATGGCGTTTGTATCTACCTACAAACAGCATTAATATTATCTCATCATCATTAGTATTGATGCAAATATGAAGAAAACATGGTTTTCCATGATTATTGTTGCCTTGATCCTACAAACACTCCAGAAAGTAAGGTTATACAGCATGCAAGATTGTGTGAAGCATACAATGAATGTCTCCATTATTACTCTACCATCTGCTGTTTTCAGATACTATTATCTCATCACATTTCTTGTCATTGTTTTCAAGATTTCTATGGAATCCCAAGTTATGTTACATTGGAAGATTAAATTGTGCCACTTTGAAAGTTTCCACATTTTTCTCATTGTTAAATAAAAAATTTAAAAATTACAAATTGTTCTGGAGTTTACTGAGTACTAGTCTGAAGGAATACATGGCTCTGGTCCAGAGCATTGAAGAAAGGGTAGGAGTTAAGTTATCAAATTTATATTATAGAAAATTAAATTGACAAATCTTTTGCACATCTGTATAATTTCATATATATAAACATAATTTCACAATATTAATAAAGTATACATATCAAGTAGGCATCTAGAATAAAAGTGCATTGATTTTCATTCTCTTACAACCTACCGTACTTGAAAAACACAGTATCGTGGGGCCAGTAGAGGCATGAAGAACAGAACAGGATGCTTCAGATTCTTGGAACATGACACTGATTTTTACTTCTTGTTTCTTCTGGGGATTAATGTTTTGATATTTCCTCCAATGTCATAAAACTATGTCTATGAAACAAATAATATGCTCCAGAGTGGTCACAACCCGGACTACCACTGATAAAGATAGTGGGTATTGTCTTTATTTAGGAATAAAATGGGTTCTCTACAAAAATAGCTATTTTTCATGTTGAGCTGTTACTGGCATTTTCTTACTAAGAGAAAAAAAAAATCACACCCATTTCTTACTGTTCTTCAGCTCTACCCAAATCACAGTGGGTGACATTTCCTCACATGCCTTCAGTTTGGCTCTCTTCCACATGTTTTGAGTTGGAGAGAAAACATCATTCTACTGGGACTGGACATATCTTTCCCAGATTAGATACTTTTAAGGAAATCTGGAGAAATGTATGCTGAAATAAATATTTTTAATAAAGCACTTCTCTACTGTTGAGAAGAATGTTTGGAATGTAAATAAATCAAATAGTTTTAGAAATTAAAAATAACTCGTGTGTGTGTGTGTGTGTGTGTGTGGGCATGTGTGAATGCGTGTGCATATTTCAAACCATAGGTAATGTTATAAATAGACGTTGGAGTCACATATCAAGTTGCTCTCAATGGTCCTTGATAAATGCTCTAAACAGTATTTATAAATCAATATTTAGGGAACTTGATTAAATAAAATATAAAATTTTAAGCATGTGGATAAAAGGTCACATATATGTACCTATAACAGTAGACATTTTAATAATATGTTTTATTTTGATAGAGACAAGCCCTATATGTAGATAGAAATGGAGGAAATAGTTCGTGTCAATTTTGAACCACCTTTAGTTCAAAGAATGAAAATAAAACATCAAATGTAATGACTGTAACGGACAAAATTTGTAAGTGCTGAAGCAGTTTTTTACATGATAGATATAAATTGAATTCCTGGTAAATAAAATAGTAATACTTTATTTATTTTTCAAATTGCAAAGGGGACTTCTAAGTTTGAAAGATCAAATGTGGTTCACACTTGTGAGCAACAAGGCAGTAATTACTCTTACTATCAATAGATGCTAAAATAGATTCTATCAATGAGAAACACACTCATTTTTCTAGCTGCAATTCTTTGAGATCTTCAGAACTACACTTCTCAAGAAGACTTAGATAACTTCCATAGCTAAGATTCCATGTCACCCTCTCCTTGATATGAACGTGGCTCAATCAGAAGTAATCGTTCTATAATTTGCCTGCATATTACACCTTCATTTCTGCCATCGAAGGAGTTATTATTAGCTTCATGTTTTCATCAGAGTCTTGAACTCAATGTGAAGCACCCAGAGCAGTGTGGAGCCTGTGCAAAAGTCCCCTTGAAAATGTCTTTTTTAGAAGGAAAGCATACAGTCCTATGAAATCAGGCTTCTCCTTTAAGCACTCTTCCCTCAGCAGTCTTTATAAGAGACTACACAGAAAACAAAACTGTGCCCCAGATAGGGGCAAGGTACAAAATAATTTCCCTCTTCTGAGCCCTTTTCATGAATCATTCTTCACAAATGCTGCTGGTTACCCTTCCATTTAAGCTTTTATATGAGCTTATAGGTTCGTAGAATTCTCTGTAAGTGTGAAGTTCTTGCCTCTACGTTGTTGACTGCCTTGTTTCCAGGCAAGATTATTTCTCATATAGATTAGAGCAATGCTTTATGTCTCAAAAGCTTCCACAATATGCTTTGGAATTGATTACATTGTCAGTGCCTCCAATCTTGTGAAAATATTCCTTGATATTTGATTAAGTGAAACCTTTCTTCTTTTCAGATATATCCTCAATTGTAATCAACAATGCATGTGTCAATGTTTCTAATTAGTAGATCTAATTAATATTTATTGAAGTTTCACAGAGCAGGTGCTGGTGTTCTAGATCTCTGCATATTCTGAGAAACATTTAATAGCTATTGTGTTTGTCTCTATACATATGAGAAAAGGCACAGGGCTTGGAAATCAAAGGAAAAGGAATCATATCAGTGATGTCCATGTCACTCTAAGTATGTCCTGATCAGACATTGTGGAAACAAGTCAGAGACAAAAACATGTAACTAATCCCTGCCTCCTCCACGTCTGCACTTCATTTCTTGCAACTTGATTATGTAAGCCTGGAACTAATTAAGATTTATCGCAAACTCATTGAGGCAGCTGCTTGGAAAAGAAAACGATGATTTTGGGAAAGCAGCAACTACAAATAAGATTGTTTGTTTGAAAAATCAACAAACACCTTTGCGTACAGTAAAAGCATTGAATTTGCTGAGCTCTGGTGGCAAAGTTCAATAAGGGCACATTCACGCAGAATCTTAATTTCCTGTGATGTTATCTGATATTTCACCCTGGAGATGTTTATAATATGAAATACTTCAAGGTTTCTCATGTGAAATACTCTGATGCTTTATACTTTTATTAAAAATCTGAATGGAAAAGCAGAACAAAACATAGCCAAGAGCAATGCATACTAATATAAACCACAGAATTTATGTTCAAAACAAGATTAGTTTGTAATGTTACACAAATTTCAGTGAGATATGTGGAAATTAAACAAGGCACAGTACTGTGTTCAGGAAGTAAACTAGGTGCAGAACTGTGTTTATATTCAAAGATGAAATAAAAGTATAATACATCAAACCTTGATTAAATTTGATTACTCAATGTATATAAATGTTAAAAGGAAAACAGCATTGAAAACCTAAGAGAAATCTTATATAATCTATAATTATAAGGGAAAACTTTGAAGGTATCTTGTTTAACTGGGATCATGTTTAGTACGATGGTGAAAAATATGGTAGCTCACAAACCACAAAAAATGTACTTGCTTTAATTTTCAATTAAAGAAGAAATGGAAAATCCACATTAAAATAATGCTAAAATGGTTAGTTCATTGTTCAGGTTAAGATATCCAAGCTCCTGTGTTGTGGTTACCTCTCAGGAACTCTGTGGGCTATGTGTTGCTCACAGCAGAGGGAAGCTTTGTAAGATCCTTATGAAGGAATTTTTACTGTGGAAACAATTATGTTTTCAGAGTCCCCCATAAAGCAATATTAAAGAATGACCCAATGACAAATCAACAAAAGGTCAGAGTAGTGCTACTAATAGGAAGACTCTACAAAAGAAATCAAAATGCTAGTCATTAGAAGATTTGATAAATAATTATAAAATATCCAGCTACTATGATGATGATAAATCACATTAAATGTCTTGAACATATCATATTGGTATGAAATCACAGTTGTAATGCCTAAAAATTGGAGGCAGGGAAGACTGTAGTCACCAAGGAATTTTTCAATGTGTATTAATGGAACACTGCCTTCTCAAGCATGTGACACTTGTAAAATCACAGGAAATAGAAGCATTTATAGTCTTATTTTATTTTATTTGGATATTTTCTTTATTTATATTTCAAATCTTATCCCCTTTCCCGGTATCCCACCCCCTGGAAATTCCCTATTCCCTCCCCTCACCCCTGCTTCTAGAGGGTGTTCCCCCACCCACCCACTCCTGCCTCCCTACCCTCAAATTCCCCTACACTGGGGCATCCATCAAGCTGTCACAGGACCAAGGGCCTCTCCTCCTATTGATGCCTGACAAGGCCATCCTCTGCGACATGTGTGGCTGGAGCCATGGTCCCTTCATGTGTATTCCTTGGTTGGTCAATTAGTCCCTGGGAGCTCTGGGAGGTCAGGTTGGTTGATATTGTTGTTCTTCCTATGGGGTTGCAAATCCCTTCAGCTCCTTCAGTCCTTTCTCTCACTCCTCCGTTGGAGACCCCGTGCTTAGTCCAATGGTTGACTGTGAGCATCCTCTGTATTTGTCAGGCTCTGGCAGAGCCTCTCAGGAGACAGCTATATCAGACTCCTTTCAGCAAGCACTTCTTGGCATCAGCAATGTTGTCTGGGTTTGGTGTCTGTATACAGGATGGATCCCCAGGTGGCTTTTCCTTCAGTGTCTGTTCTACACATTATCTCCACTGTCTCCATATTTGCTCTGGGAAGACCAAAGTGTGGGTTCTTTAGTCCTTCTTAGAAAGGGGAGCATTTATAGTCTTTTAGTTGCAGATTTATGTGAGTATTAGCTGCTATGGGCTTTGAAACTCTGACTTCTAACTTTTGTTTGGGAAGTTGTTTGCTGATATCATGGCTTTTCTTTCACGTGATTTCTCATAACAATGTCCATCCAATATTCTATGTTCTTCTTCAGAATATATTGGTGTGAATATTTCAATAAAAATATCTATCAAAATAACACCAAATTGATAGTGCCCCTAATGAATCTTTCCACATTATTTAATGTTTAATTTTTAAAAAAGAAATTAAATAGTTAAAATAATGTCTTGTAGATTATGAGAAAATGAAAGTGAGCACAAACTTAAGTCCAAATAATGCCATCTATCATATCAAGCCTTGAATTTAATCATAAAACAATTACTAAATGTTAAAATACTATTTAAGTTTGGAAGATAGATTCAAGAGCCATATACATGCTAGCCACATGCTCTACCATGGAAATATATTTTCATTATCTCAAGTAAAGTCAAAAATTGTTCAAGTCATAGAAAAATAAAATGGCACCTTTTAGATATTTTATAATCAGAATCTAGGGATTAATTAGCAAACCATGAAGTAAGTGGAGTTGAATGGGTAAATTCATGCATTTTGATTTTATAAGAGAAGACATTATTCCTAAGATCAAGAATAGTGAGCATAAGAAATAGAACAACTTGGGTTAGCAGGGGAACAGAAAAATGGTGGATAACTCTGCATTGCTTTTTTTTTCACTACCTGTAGAGAAACACTATGGAAAAAGAGGAGCTGAAGCGATTGACTCAACAGTTAAGAACACTTGCTGCTCTTTCACACATTCTAGGTTTGGTACGTGTTGCATGTTTGTATATATATAAATTTTCAAAAGACTCAAAGCCTCTTTTAAATGAAAATGCAAAACCTAATCATGAGAAAACAAACCAAAGGAGACATTAAACGAGAAAGTGTTGGTTAGCTTGTTTGTTTTCCTGGCTATGTAGTAGTTTATGTATCAGAGGGAATCTATTGTCCCAAAGTATCAAAGGACATTTCAATGATTCAGGTTATGCTGGCTTAGATATAACCAGAGATTACAGTGAATGATTTGACGGAGAAATAATATTGAATGCAATCATTCATTAAATCATCCCACAGTTCTTGACTACATAACCCAATTAACTCTGTTTTGAATAATGAAAACATGGGGGTAAAGGAAATGAGGTATTTCTAAACAAACAAACAAAAAAAGACAGGCAAGTGGGGATGCAAAGGAAAACCTTAGAGCTGAGAAACAGGAGGCAAATAAGAGGCAGCTACTAACAGAAAAGTGAAGGTAAGTAAGAATAGAGATGTCAAGAGGGTGAGTATAGTATGCTCTTGATGCACTATTTGAGGGAGAATTGTAGTTCATAAAAGAAACAGCTGATATTGGCATTAATCCAAGAATTAAAATTCTACCCAAGATATGAAAAAATGTCATTTAATATTGAAATGCAAGGAAGAAATATATCATAAATATGGCATATTTGCAGAGTGTCAACCTACCCATATACTCTACTGCATCCCATGATGGGGCATAAGCTCACAAGGTATGAAGGGGGACTAGATTGGAATCAGCTTGCATTGTATTAGTAATTGTATATTATGTGATTTTACCCCATTGAAGCTTAGGAGTCCCACTGAGAAAGGGCAAGAATTGTAGGAGCCTGTGGGGTTGAGACAACAGGAAAGCACAGCCCACAGAATCAACTAAGCAGGCATCATAGGGGCCCACAGCCACTGAAGTGACATTCTTAGAGCTTCTATGGGTCTGTACTAAATCCCCATGTATATATGTCGTGGTTGTTTTTGTTGTGGGACTGCTAAAAGTGGAAGTTGGGGTATCTCTGACTTTTTCTCTGGCTCTTGGGACCCTCTTTTTCCTAATAAATTGACTTGTCTGGGCTCATTGAGAGCATTTGTCCTTAATCTTAACGCTTCTTGTTAAACTGTGTTTTGTTGATGTCCCTGGGAGGCATGCTCTTTTCTGAAGGGAAACAGAGGAGAAGTGGAGAGGTGAGGTCTGTGGCAGAGGCAGGAGCTCATAAAAGTAGGGGTAGGAGAAACTATGGATGAGATATATTGTATGAGAAAAAGAATTTTGAAAAAGAAATAATAGGATCAATTGGACAACAAAAAAAATAATGAAAGCAAGAAATTATAAAACATACATATATCACGAGTAGTTTTCAAAATTGTCTTACAGAACAGCAATAATCTTCAGTGAACTTCTGGTAATAGGACGCTGTTTATAATAACAATGTAACAAAGTAACTTTCTTCCCGCATCTGGCATTTAAATGAGAAAAGTTCCAAGTCCTGAAAGCTGATGAGGTAAGACTGTGTTCCTTTGTTTCCCACCTCTTCTACCCAGGCTGAAATATTGACTAAATGAACAGGTAAGAAGTGGAAAAGTAAGTTTACCAGGAAAGAGAAGTAACTTTAGAATCCTAAAATTATAGAGAGAATCAATCGTTGACCTTTCTAGCACAATCCACATACACAAAAGAATGATCTGAAATAGGAAAAGAATATACTTGATCTATAAGGTCTATGAGGTTTCTTATGTATTATTAGTTTATTCTATACTAAATAAGTTCAGACTTAGTCATAAATCGCTTTAAGTCTAACTCAGGTATTTGCAAAACTTAAATCTAATCCCTAGATAGTGGTGATGTTAAACAATTCCAACGCTGGTTTAATTTTTTGTGAGGTTTATGAGGTTTAAGCTTAATTACACATCTACTTTTATGCATATATTCAAGTTCTTATCCTTGTGTCTACTTCTTTCTTATGCGTCTTGAAATCAATTCTTATACAGCATTAGATTTAGATAAAAATCTTTGCATTTAAGAGCTAATGCAATAAAACCAGTTTCACCTTTAGGTTTACCTCGTCTCCAGCCATGAGTGGATTAAATTTGCTAGTACATTATTAGAATTTCTTTCTGTAAATACGTAGTTTAAACCAGTGTATCATTTACTAGCTAGAAAATAATCCTCTGAACATATAAACAATGTACAAATTAAAACTATATAAACGTACCACCATTGTGATGATTTGAATATAAAAATGCTCCCATAGGCTCATGCCTTTGAATGTTGAACTCTTTGGGAAAGATTAGAAAACATGACCTTGTTGGAGGAGGTGTGTCACAGAAGCAAAAGCATTCCTTCGTTTCCAGTTAGCATTCTGTCTCGGCCTCTGTCTCTGTCTCTCTGTCTCTCTATCTTTCTGTCTCTCTCCCTTTATCTCCTTCTCTTATGTGTGTGTGTGTGTGTGTGTGTGTGAGAGAGAGAGAGAGAGAGAGAGAGAGAGAGAGAGAGAGAGAGGTGATGTTTGTCTCAACACATAAGCACTCTGCTACTGCTCTTGTGTATTGCTACCTGTCTGCTGCTCTGGTCCCCACTTTGATGGTGAAGTTGGCAATCATCTAAAACAATGAGTTCACAAATTACTATTTTGTAAGTTATCTTGGTCATAGTGACTCTTCAAAGTAATAGAAAAGTAACAGAGATGACGCCACATAAAATGAATTCTGTAAAAACCAATCAACACAATTAATTTAAAACTCACCATATCTGGTAATTACGGAAATGCAATTCAAAACCACTTTTATATCTTATTTTACCCGTGTTGGAATGGCAAATATTAAAGGGAAAGCCAATAAGCACTGAATGTATTTTAGAGAAAAGGAAAACATAACTGTTGGTGAGGATTCAAACTGGAATAGCCACTATGAATGTCAGTGTGGAGAATTCTCAAAACTCAAAGTAAATCTACCATATTACACAGCTGTACTACTCCCTAGCATTATGCACAAAGGAATCAACCTCCTACTCTAAATATAATTCATCAGCCGTATTCTTGATGTTCTATTTACCTTAGCAACAAAATGGAGACAACTGAAATGTCCTAGAAATGAAAAATAGATAGTGAATGTGTAGGACATATAAATTGTTGAATACTATTCAACTTGAAAAAAAAAAAGTAAACTACGAACATTGTAGGTGAATGAATGGAACAGTAGTTTATATGGAGTGATGTAACCCAGACTTAGAAAAATACATTTTGTAAATTCTTTGTCATTTAAGTCTCCTAGTTCCAAATCTTAAGATGTGAGTACATAGCCTGTGGTCACTACAGAAATAGGAAAGTAAAATAGTACAGTTTTTAGGATAGAGGAATTGGGGAGCAAAATGGAGTAGATAGCAGGATACAAATGATCTGATACAGGAAATAAGAAAGGAAATCTCTTTAGGAAAGAAGAATACTAGATATAAAAGTGGGACTATGTGTAAAATAACAGTATGGCAAATATTAAAGGGTGGTATAGTTTTCAGCTTGGGGAATATCAAAAAAATTGTTTCTTTTTTCTCAAACATTTTTCTGTTAAAATTACAAAAGGCAGAAACAGAGTCACCTAAGTAAGTGAACTTTTCTTTATAAGAAATTGTTCTTAAGTATAGTTTACGAAAAATTTCTTTTTTTGTCTCCTTCCCTCCTCTGCTTCGGATAATTTAGTTTTCAGTTAAAATTTCTTTCATTGGTGAAAATTGATTTTTCCTGTTAATATCGAGGAATGAAATGTATGCAGCTTAGCAAAGGAAGAACAGAGGTCAAGGGCTAAACATTCTGCTCTCAGCCAGCCACGTGATTGCTACCAAATCTATGCTCCCAACAGAGAGAGGACGATGGTCGCTCAGGCTGAAAATGCTTGAGAGAAACTTCAAATAAATGTCTCCCTTAGTCGTGAGAACACTTAGCCTCTTCAGCCACAAACTTTGCTGTTTCATGATTTTTCTTTTTTAAGGGAATAGAAGAAGCATGGCCATACAACCGAGATTTCATTCCGTTAGTTCTATACTCTATGGGGTAAGTGGTCTTTCATTAAGCTCTGCATGTAATAAACTCCTAGGATCTCATTCAAAAGTATACCCAAAGAAAGCTTCTTTTCATGTATTTTATTCTTGATCAAAGCTTAAAGTGGGCACCATGTTCCCCTGGCATATACATTCCCTCAAAGCTGCAGTCGGGATTTAAATTGGGCTCTCTAAGATCCCGTACATGTGGCCCAGTAATATCTTCCTTCCTCATAGCTCATAGCAAGAAATGCTTTACTGCAACTTCAAAACTTAAAATTCCTAAATAGGCTAAGGATATTTTTTTCTTATTTTGCTATTTTCTGATGCTATGCTAGTTCTGTGTTCACCTTTCTAGCAGGTCAAATGTTGTATAATTCTCAAACCGAAGTGTTTTTAATGTTGATTAGAAGCTCTATGAGATTTTAATTTAAAGCACACGTTTTTCTTTTTGAAAGTGTCTGTTTATGACTGCTTTTGTTACACATAACAATCATCAAACTTGACATTTACCAAAATGAATAAATAAATAAATAAATTAAAACCAACCAAAACAATAGCAACAAAAGCAAACAAGAAACCAAACATCAATAAAAAAAGTAACATATATACTTTATGTTCTGGCAATTAAAAGACATATTAAGCAAGGTTTAATTTTGTAGAGTTCACCCAGGCTTTTCATTTTCTAAAATACTAAAAATGATTTTCCTATTTTAATCTAAATATTTTTTGTTTTTCCTCATAGAGGTTACTTAGAAGCATGATATATTAGCATTTGCCACCAAATACAGATTGCTAAATCTGCAAGCAGGAAACTGCTATAAACTCTTTAATCAACAAGATCATTGATGTAAAATAAATTCAAAAATTTAATTAAGAGATTTTCACTGAGCAACATGCATCCTGGATAAGTCTCTGAGTGATCATGCCATGATTATTGCTTCAGTTTTACTCTTACTTTTCATTTAAGATGTTAATCAACACATTAGTGGCTCAAATATGTATTTTCTTCTGTTTTTTTTTTCCCTCAAATCATTAATTTTCTCAGTGCATACTATGTCTGATTTACTAAGCTTGCTTTCATTTTTTTTTTTATTTTTGTGAGTATAGAAGTTTTGCCTCCATGTATATTAGAGTATTATGTTCATTATATTACATACATCAGTAGAGGCCTGATGTGGGGTTCTGTTCCCCTTGAACTGGAGTTACAGGTAGCATGAGTTATATGTGGGAGCTGGGAACTGAACGCAAGTCTTTGGGAATAGTAGCCTGTGCTCTTACCTGCTCAGCCAGGTCCCCAACCCTTTTCTTTTCACTTTTAATATTAACTTTTTTTTCCTCACCATAAAGGTGTTTATTATATTGTTTCTTCTACACGTTCGTTGAATCTTAGTTTGTTAGATTGAAGTAGTGTAGTGCATTATTACCCTCAAATGCAAAATGAAAATTAAATTTCATTTAGATCAATTATGCATTTACATAGCCCGAGTTTGATTTGTCTCACCTTCTCAACAAAGTTTCTCTATCATAAATCCAAGCACTTATAACCAGATGCTTCTTAACCCCTCTACTATTTTAATAGTTGGGGCATAGGAGAATAGTGGAAAATGAATAAACAGGATTTCATGAGGCATAAATATTCATTATTGTTCCCAATATGCTGCTTATTTTTCAGATCCTGCTGGGTCCTGCCAGAAAATCAGAGGGTATTCACCAAGGGAGCACACTTAATGGAAAACTCCCTGCATTTGTCCTAATACTCAAATTGGCAGTCTGCATGTCATATGCTGAACACATAGAAATTCATAGGCGTGCACAGGGCAGTTCAAAACAATCTGGGAAATGTCTATAAACTTGATGTTCATATGTATTTAATATCTGATAGCAAGAACAAAGACTATACATCTTTTTATAAATAATTAGATCCAGTATGATTAATGATATGTGCATGTTACATATTTAAATGTACACACACATACATATGTATTGAGCCATTGTAAGAATATATTCCATTTGTTTTACAGGCCTGTTTACTTAGAATCCAAGAACAAGGTAAAGCAGCTCTTAATAGTTATACTTTTTAAAGGTTTTTCTTCAGTCCTGAAGTTAGATTTTAAGGAAGTACATTTGTTCAACCTCCTGTTCACAGGAAACATGTTTGACTATTGTTTGCTATTAATAATATTATCAAAAACATGTTGCTGCTTTTGCAAAATTGGTCTCAATTATGATAAACTATAATATTAAATAATTTTATGAAATTAAAAATAGGAGAAATATTTCTGAAATAATTAGTGTTATTTCTACAAAATGACAGAGGTGAAAATTTGGCAAGATTATGAGATTATCATCATTAAATATCATTAATACTTGTGTAATGCCTCAGGTCTTCTATTACACTTCAAAAATATTCACAACATCTTTATTACTCTATTTATTGAAAAACACAACTAGAACATGTACTGTTCTTTTATTTTCGTACTGTTTAAATAGACACTCGATATGTCTTCATGAAATCATATATTCGGAATTTTTTCCTGTTGATCATCTCAAGTAAAGGTGAATAGAAAGTGTAGAAATGTTTACTAGTATGTGTAGGAAAAATGTCTGATACAAAAGAAATTGTCATGAGACTATGACACGTTCAGGAAAAGGAAAAAAAAAATCTGTGTGTGGTGAAATGTTTCTTGTAAACCCAGGCTTCCTGAAGCAGAGACACAAATAGCCAGGGAAGGCAAAAAACAAAAAAAAAACCCCTGATTTCTAGGACAGCCTATCCGGAATCTGTTAAAAATCGAACAGAACAAAGAACAAATTAGGTAAACATAAATAAAGGAAAAAATCCACAAACACACAGAAATAAAAAGGAATAACTATTTTGTGGTTTCTGGTATAAATTATGTTGAAAACAGTATTTTTAATTGGCTGTTTTATTTATTTATATTTCATATGTTGCCCCCCTTCCTGGTTTCCCCTTCTCAAACCCCCTATCACATCCTTGCCCCCTTTGCCTCTGTGAGGGTTATCCTCCACCCACAGACCCACTCTTAATAGAAATAATCCTTACAGGAAACATTTTTAACATTGCAAAATAGATCTGCTTACTGCAGTTTGGGGAAGAAAAATTCTACTGACATCTAACAATGTGAGCTCAGGATTCAACTAAAGAACATGCTAGGCATAGTATTATAGTATGGCAAAGTATTATCTGGGCCAAAATGATAACATGTTCCTATTGTTAAACTGCAGAGAGATTATAAATATAAGTGGAAAAATGAAGTTGAAATCCTGAGGGTTGGGGAGATGGTTCTCTTGTTGAGGTACTTGCTACATGCTGAGGAGTGATGTATCTAACTAAAGCCAGATGTGGTTGTTTGCCTGTAATCCCCTAACTAGATGGCAGACACAAGAGAATGTCTATAAAATGTGACAGAAACGAACTAAGGATATATTAGATAAATATTAGATAAACAGCAGATTAAATTATTTGGGGAAAATGTCATTTAAATAGAGGAAAAAATTAAAAGACATCATGAAGATTTTGGTATGATCACAAAATATAGAATAGGAAAAATCAGTTTTCTCACATAAATGTTTTACTGACAAAATCTATCTGACAAAATTATTTGGAACTCTGCTCTCTATTTCCAAAGGAAAACTGAATGGTAAATGTGGTGAATTTCAGGTATTCTCCATTCTCCTCAGAGCAGGAACTACCCATTCCCTTCCCACCGCAGGGGGCTTTGTGCTTCCTCCTATAGCAGGTTGTGCACAGCTTGTGAGAGACAGAGTGGAAAAAGGAACTCTGTCCTACAATTCCTAGCCATCTGTCTCTGTGATGCTCCTGATCAGAAACATACAAAGAGGAGGGAACAAGCTACATTTACCTTCCCAAAATTTCTGACAGACCCTCCCTATCTCCTGAAGATTTAAAGACTAAAAAAACTCCCTGCTGTGGTTCCTTTTCTTTTAAAGCAGATATTAATTACTAAAACAGCCAGGCAAATTAATTGTACATTGAAAATCAGACTATCATGTTTTGCCTTCAGGAAGAGTGCTCAGAAAACACACAAGAACTTACCGCTCTATATCTCAGCTGATTTAGAATATATATGATAGTTACATAGCTATATAAATATATTGATAGATATAGATGACATAGACTAGATGTACATGATATATTATAGAGATGTAGATAGACATAAATAAATTTATACTTAAAATTACTCAAAGGGTAGATCTGATAAAAGCCAAAAAAATATACTAGAAACCCAATATGTAACCACAATGTATGATGTATGTTACAAGCTAGAAATATGCGTTTGAAATCATTCACCATAAAACAATGATAGTAGATATTTTCAACTCAATTTAAACTTTAAAACATGTGTAGTGCATATGAATCATCAATTCATTAATGTGCTCCTGATCAGAAACAGACAGAGAGGAGGTGTCTTAGTCATGGTTTCTCTTCCTGCACAAACATCATGACAAAATGCAAGTTGGGGAGGAAAGAGTTTATTAAGTTTACACTCCCAATTGCTGTTCATCATGAAAGGAAGTCAAGACTGGAACTCAAGCAGGGCAGGAAGCAGGAGCTGATGCAGAGGCCATGGTGGGATGTAATTTACTGGCTTGCTTCCTTCTCCTGGCTTGCTAAGCCTGCTTTCTTATAGAACCCAAGACTACCAGCCCATAGATGGTACCACCCACAAGGGGCCCTCTGCCCTTGATCACTAATTGAGAAAATGCCTTACAACTGGTTCTCATAGAAGCATTTTCTCAACTGAAACTCCTTTCTCTGTGATAACTCCAGCTTGTGTCAAGTTGACACACAAAACTAGCCAGTACAATTGGCCCCTTGTCAACTTGACAGATAAACACATTATCATTAAGCCTCAACCCTTACTTTCTCATTCATCCCCAAGATCTAAATAACTTTAAAAGTCCCACAGTCTTTCCAAATTCTTAAGTATTGTGTTAACATTTCAGTCCCTTTTAAACATCCAATCTTTTAAAATTCAAACTCTTTTAAAAGTCCAAAATCTCTTAACTGTGGGCTCCACCAAAACACCTTTTTTCTTAAAGAGGGAAAAATATTAGGCCAAAATCACAATCAAAAGCAAAATCAAGCTCCAATGTCTGGGATCCACTAACTATCTTCTGGATTCCTCCAAGGGCTTGACTCACTTCTCCAGCTCTGCCCTTTGTAGCACACACTTTGTCTTCTAGGCTCCAGCTGCCTGTACTCCACTGCTGCTGCTGTTCTTGGTGGTCATCTCACAGTACTGGCATCTCCAAAACACTGCTGTCTTCCACTGCAACTAGGTTACCAACAACCTCTCATAGGCTCTCTTCATGGTGCCAAGCCTTACCTCCTTTACATGACCCCTTCAATTCTGGGCTGTTAATTGCAACTGAGGCTGCACCTTCACCAATGACCTTCCATGGCCTCTCACAGTGCTCAGGCCTCAGCTGCTCTTCATGACTCTTTCATGCCTTCAAAACCAGTACCACCTGGGTGACTCTTACACCCACAGACCAGCCACAGCACAAGGTACAACCCCGGCTATTTCTGGAACACAGCCTCTGTGGTCTCAGAAAACTCTTCTCAGGAGATTTCACCTCAGTGATGCTGGTCTCTCCCCAATCACCACCAATATCACAGCTTCACCTAACCAGCATCAATAGTCCCATTAATGAAATGATTTTGCTTTAGTAGTTCTGGTATCTTGTTAATCACAGCTGACTTCTTCAGCCCCAGCTAACCAAAACCACAGAATCTTAAATCAAACTAGCAATGGCCCTGATAAGAGTCTTTAATCTTCCCTCTGGAATTTCACAAGCCAGGCCTCCATCTTCTGCACTGCTCTCAACATTATCTTCCAAGCTCTGAAAGAACACCCCCACAGAGGTCTTAACATCCCCATGGCTCTTCTAGCTCAAAAGTTCCAAAGTCCTTCTATAGTCCTCCCCAAAACATGGTCAGGTTGTCACAGGAATACCCCACTTCGCTGCTACCAATTTGTCTTAGTCAGGGTTTCTATTCCTGCACAAACATCATGACCAAGATGCAAGTTGGGGAGGAAAGGCTTTATTGAGCTTACACTTCCAATTGCTGTTCATCATGAAAGGAAGTGAGGACTGGAACTCAAGCAGGGCAGGAAGCAGGAGCTGATGCAGAGGCCATGGAGGGATGTAACTTACTGGGTTACTCAGCTTGCTTTCTTACAGAACCAAGACTACCAGCCCACAGATGGTACCACCCAGAAGGGGCCCTCTACCCTTGATCACTAATTGAGAAAATGCCTTACACCTGGATCTCATAGATGCATTTTCTCAACTGAAGCTCTTTTCTCTGTGATAACACCAGCTTGTGTAAAGTTGACACACAAAACTAACCAGTACAAGAGGGAACAAATATTTTGCCTTACCACAATTTCTGAAAGACTCTCTATACCCCTTGAAGACTTAAAGACAACACTTCCTGCAATGGTTTCCTTTTCTTTAAAGACAGATATTAAGTACTAAGATAGCCAGGGAAACAAAATTGTATATTGAAGATCAGAATATTATATTCTACATCAATGCATTTGTGTACCTTCCTAGTATGTCTATTTTACTCTCTTTTCCTTTTTTCTAACATTTTCTCTTTTTATGTCTCTTTCTCTATCTATCTATCTATCTATCTATATTAGAAAGGATAAATCTGAGAGAATGAGAAAAGATGAAATCCAGTTCAGGTATTGGACACCTAAATAATGAAAGCTATATAATGTTAATTGTTTTGCTAATTTTAATATTGTCATTGATATTTGTTACTTTTTGTTGTAAAAAGGTGAATGAAATATAGTTGATCTTAGAGTCTAAGACACTGGTGTTCTATTCAGGAAACTTCCCCTGTGCTGATGAATTCAAGGCTCTTTCCCACCTTCTGTCCTCTTAGACTCAGTGTATCTGGTTTATGTGAAGGCCCTTGATCTTCCTAGACTTGAGCTTTGTATAAGAAAATAAGAATGGATTGATTGTGTGTGGGGAACAGGACTAAAGCCCTGAGGGCCATCAAAAAAGTGGAAACAGGCAACCTTGGAAGGTGAGAAGTGAGGGGACCTTCTAGAATGTACCAGAGACCTGGGAGGTGAGAGACTGTTAGGACTCAAAGGAAGAGACCTTAGAAGAAATGCCCTACAGTGGGGAGAGGAAACTTGTAGAGCTCAACTCTAGCAGGAAGGGGCATCAAGTGAGGGATGGGGTTTCTACCCCACAGTCAAAACTCTGACCCATAATTGTTCCTTTCTGAAAGAAGGACAAAAAAGGAAAAGAGCCTGAGGAAGAGAAGGTCCAGTTGACAGGCCCAAATTGGGATTCAGTTCAAGGGAATGCCCCAAGGCTTTACACTATTAATGAGTTTATGGTGTGCTCACAAAAAGGAGCCTATCATGATTGCCCTCCAAAAATCCCAACAAGCAGCTGGAAGAGTCAAATGCAGATATTTATACCAAACCAATGGACAGAAGCTGTTGACCCCTCTAGTTGGATTAGGGAAAATCTGGAAGAAGTTAAGGAAAAGGGCGACCCTGTAGGAGGATCATCAGTCTCAATAACCTTGACCCCTGAGATCTCTCAGATACTGGGCTACCAACCAGGCAGCATACACCAGCTAATATGAGGCCCCCAGAACATATACAACAGAGAACTGCCGGGTTTATGCTCAGTCAGAGAAGATGCATCTAACCTTCAAGATACTGGAAGCCCCAGGGAATGGGGAGGTTTGGTGGGGTAGGGGGTGAGGGGTGGGGACATCCATGTGGAGACAGGGTGGAGCAGAGGAGGTATGGTATGTGGAATAGTCATAGAAATAAAGTCTGGACTGTAAAAAAAAAATAAGTAAAATGTATTTTAAAAAATAGAAAGAAAAATAGAAAAATCACAAAATTCAAGTAGGTATTTAAGGGAACAGAGAAATACCTTCAAATAAGCTGACCTGTCTAATATGAAAATCTCAGAAGGGGAAGAAACAGGAAAAATTATGTATTTAGAAATAATGACTGAGGAATGACACTTATATAGAGAGTTTCTTATTGCAAAGATGACAATAATTAGACATATTTTAAATAACCCTTTGAAAGACTGAGGATATTGGAGCACTAAAAGAATACATGATTCATCATACACAAGAAACTATTTCCAATTGAAACTATGGAAGCTGAAATAATAATAATTAATAATAATAATAATAACAACAACAACGACATCCAAGCAACCCAGCATATTAAAGAGGTGAAGGAAAAAAATCAAGCTAGTAAGACTACACCTAGTTACTACCCTTTATATCCTTTATAAAGAGAGAAATTAAGATTTCCCAAGTAAAGAAAAAATCCATTACTACTAAGCCTGAATTTAAAGCAGTCATTTAGAAATTAGTGTAAAATAAACAGAAATTGAAAGTCATATAAAGAAATAGAGACCTCAATAAAAGTAAACATAAACCAATTATAAATTTTCTGGTAGTAATAAAACTTACTGATTTCTATGATGTATGAAACCAATTTATTAAAATACTGAAAGCTAGTATTGATTTATAATTAGACAGCATCTTATGAGAAACATCATAGTCGTTATTAACATATTTAGAAGGGTTATATTAATTCATTGTCAGAGCATACAATACAAATTAAGTGTGGCGATCCAGATATAACTTCCAGAGCATACAATAAGCAATTTTGTGATTAGTACTGAAAGAAGTGAGGTAATATTTTATTATTTATTTATTAGCTTTTATTTTATTTTTTATTTTATGTTATTGAAGTTAATCTGGTATATATAAAATAGTTTCAAATATTAGATTGTTAGATGTAATATCAATCATGGCCACATAAGTATCTCTAAAGTATAAAGAAAAGTAATGACAAGGATGTACATCCTATTATACTGAAATAAAATAAATCTAACTATACTGGTAAATGAAATTGGAAATAAAATGCCGTAATCAATATAGACAAAAAATACCAAAATGGTAGAAATAATTCATTTGTTAATAGTAATTTCATTACATGAACCTATATAAAATACTCCAGTGAAAATATAAGTAGTGTCAAATGGAAAAAAACATATAATGAGACTGTATGTTCCTATACAGGATTGCTTTTGGTCCAATGATATTGATTGAAAGAATAAATAAATAGGAATATTATTATTTTTGCAAAGATTAACCAATAGATATGAGTGATAATCTTTATTAAGAAAAATTTAAATGAAATGATTTTATAATACAAAATAAAATTCAATACTTTAATCTTAGTACAAAAATATGTATAAGATTTTTTAACAATTTTTCATTTAACTTCATTCCACTGAAACATATAAAACAAATATATATAAATGAAAAATATGGATATATCTAGGATGACATCCTATAAACATTAATACTCAACTCTAAATAATTAATAGGTCTATAAAACTGTAGAAATACAGGACAATACAATAAATTAAATAACTAATCTAGTGCTTACAAAACCATGATAAAATAGCATATATTGTTGTAAAGTTCATATACTGTCCACGAATAAAAAATAAATAACAAGTAAATTTGGAAATTAGTTAAATATGTACAAAATAGACAACATTTTCAGAAAATGTGGAATCTCAGGGTCATTTTGATTTGTGTTTCTCTGATCACTAAAGACTTCGAACATTTCCTTGGTGTTTCTCAGCCATTCGAGATTCCTCTGTTGTGAATTCTTGGTTTAGTTCTTTACCCCATTTTTTGATTGGGTTATTTGGTTTTTTGATGGTTACCTTATTGGGTTCTTTATATATTTTGGATATTAGCCCTCTATCAGATGTAGGGTTAGTGAAAAAAATTTCCCAATCTGTAGATTGCCAATTTATCTTATTGGCTATGCCTTTTGCCTTACAGAAGATTTCCAGTTAGATGAGGTCCCATTTATCAATTCTTGATCTTAGAGCTTGCGATTGAGATTCTATCTTACACCAATCAGAATGGCCAAGATCAAAACCACAGGTGATAGACATGTTGGAGAGGATATTGAGAAAGAAGAACACTCCTCATTTGCTGGTGGGATTGTAAACTGGTACAACCAATCTGGAAATAAATATGGAGATTCCTCAGAAGGTTAGAAATAGATCTACCTGAAGACCTGGCAATACCACTCTTGGAAATATACCCAAAAGGTGTCCCATCATGCCACAGCAGCACATGTTCCACTATGATCATAGCGGCCTTGTTTTGTGACAGCCAGAAGCTGGGAACAACCCAGATAGCCCATGACAGATGAATGGATACAGAAAATATGGTTCATTTACACAATGGAATACTACTCAGCTATTAAGAATCCTGAATCTTGCAGGCAAATAGATGGAAGTAGAAAATATCACCCTTAGTGAGGTAATTCAGACTCAAAAGGACATCGATGGAATGTAATAAATGGATATTAGCAAAAAAACAAAAAAGTGCCAAATACCCAAGATACAGCCCACAGAACTCAATAAGGTCAACAAGCTGAAGGGTCCAAATGAAGATGCCTCAGTCCCACTTGGGAGGGAGAAGAAACCACAAAGGGGGAAGGAGGGACCTGGGAGGGAAGGGAGATGGGGGTAAAGAGAGGAACATGATCAGGTATTGGGTTGGGGAAAAGGACTGAAATCACTGAGGGACAGCAGAAAGAATGGAGCCACGCAACCTGGAAGTAGGAGGTTGGAGGGACCCTCCAGAATGTACTAGAGACCTGGGAGGTGAGATACTCTCAGGAATCAAAGAAAGGGACCTTAGATTAAATGCTCTACATTGGGGAGAGGAAACTTGTAGAGCCCACCTCCAGTAGAAAGACAGGCATCTAATGAGGGAGGAGGTTGCCATCACATAGTCAAAACTCTGACCCATAATTGTTCTTATCTGAAAGAACTACAGGGATGGAATTTGAAAGAAGCCTGAAGAAAAGAAGGTTCAGGGACAGGCTCAAAGTGGGATCTCGCTCTAGGGGAGGCCCCAAGACATGACACTATTATGGAGGATACAGAGCACTCACTAAAAGGGACCTATCATGACTGTCCTATGAAAAACCCAACAAGCAGCTGAAATAGTCAGATGCAGATATTTACACCCAACCAATGGACAGATGCTGTTGACCCTCGTGGTTGAATTATGGGAAGTTGGAAGAGGCTGGGGAAAAGGGCAGCCCTGTGGGAGGACCAGCAGTCTCAATTAACCTGGGCTCTGATGATCTCTCAGATACTTGAACACCTACCAGGTAGCATATTTGGGCTTATATTGGGCCCCAGGCACGTATGCAGCAGAGGACTGCAGGGTCTGGGTTTAGTCAGAGAGAATACACCTATACCTCAAGAGACTGGAGGCCCCAGGGAGTTCAGAGGTGGGAGTGGGTGGTGGGGACATCTTTGTGGAGACAGGGGGAGCAGGGAGATGGTATGGGATGTGGAACAGTAGGAGGGTGGAACAGGAGGGGAATAAAATCTGGAGTTAAAAAAATAAACAAACAAACAAATAAATAAATATCAGAAAATCTGTCCTAGTAAAAACTGCCTCCTCCCAACCACCTCTCTACTTCTCTGTTAAGTAACCTCTCTTTCCTGTCTGTTCTCTTGAGACTTTGTCTACCCCTCAGTTAGACATCATTTCAAAAACATGGCTTCTTCCTTCTACAAACTAATTCTTCCATAAAAGTGTCTAATAAGGGTATGTCTATATTCCAGCCAGAAAGATTAAAGGTGCATGGTATGCCTGCTTTCCAGCCAGATCACACAGAACTAGGTCTTTGGATGTGATCCCTTGCCAAAATAGCCATGTTGCTAGGTAAGAATTCCTCTACATATTTATTTTTAAGAGCAGAAGCAAAACAGAATATTTTCTTTATTTACAATATGGATTTTTTAAGAAATGATTTTAAACATATAAATATTTTATTAATTGTTTTGAGAAATTTGTGCAATATATTTTGAACATGATCACTCTCATTGTTTCTTTTAACTCCTCTCAGATGCACTTCTGTAACCCTATTTCCCCTCAACTTAATGTACAAAACAAAACACAGTATAAAACAATAAATTCATTTTGAGTTGCTCATGTATTAATCAGTGAAAAGGATTGAGGAACCACATATAATCACACTTGTCTGTATATATATGATTTTGAAAAAGAGATAAAAATACATATTGGAGAAAAGATACCATCTTGAAGAAATTGAGTTTGTCAAACTTTGTTTTTACATGGAAATTAACCCTTATCTCTCATCTGAACATATTAACTATAATTGAACCAAACAATTCATGACAGGATTTGATACTTTTGAATCTGATACTGGATTCTACATTTATTGACTCCATTAACATGATGCTGAAATTTTGGCCAGTGAAATTCTGCAAGTAAGAAATAAAATCTGTTTAGCTTTCAAATAATAAAAATTCCTGTTAGCAGATTATATTTTCTGTAGAAACCATTAATACCCATAAAATTGAAAATATAAGAAAATTAATGAATTAATCAAAGTAGAAAAATAAAACAATGCAAAAATAAGTTGTACTTTTACACACAGGAATTGAAAAATCTCTAAAAATTATACGAAATAATTATATTAAAATTGTTTTACAAAAAAATCCAAATGCTTAGAAATAAATAACCAATGAAAAACTTACACAATAAATTTCAAAATGTCGATTACAGAAATTCAAGAAGTCCTGCATTGCCAGGCAGTGGTGGTGCATGCTTTTAATCCCAACACTCGAGAGGCAGAGACAGGTGGATTACTGAGTTCGAGCCCAGCCTGGTCTGCAGAGTGAGTTCCAGGACAGACAGGGCTACACAGAGAAACCCTGTCTCAAAAAAATATTTTTTTTTTAAAAAAAGAAGTCCTGCATAAATAAAACACCATACACTCATTCATTTCTAATAAGCCAGTACTATGTAAATTGATATTTATATTAAGTACAAGCCTTGCCAACACCTGCTGATAGATTAAAAAATTAAAAAAATAGAAGCTTCCTCCTAAAATGAATATGTAGACTCTCCAGACTCAAAAGGAGATGAAACAATTTTGCTAGATATTAAATGCCTAAAAGACTGCATTTCCTTATTTCATAACTTAATAAAGAAGTATTGTAATTAAAGCAGTTATCTGAACACAACCACATCATAATATAAATGTGATGGATAAGAGATTCAGAAATAACCAAATATCCATTACATATGAGCTCTCCTGATATAATAGAAGGACACTTTAAAACACAGACTGCTGAGAAAACTAAATGCTTGGGAAGAAAAGAATGAAATCAGACTCTACCTTAATACATTGCAAATTAAATAAAAATGCCTACCTGGACTTTGGCAGGAGTAACTTGTGTTTTGCCTGGGGTTGTCTGCTTCAGGGGGTGGAAATAGTGTCTTTGTGGCAGGAGAGTCAATGAGTGGCATCAATTTTCTAAGCAGAACATAAATAGTGCAGTCACTAAGATTAGCAATTAAAAAATGGGACCTCGTGAAACTGAAAAGCATCTGCAAAGCAAAGGACATTATCAATAGGACAAACTTTAGGACAAATGGCAGTCTATAAAATGAGGAAAGATGTTCACCAACTCTACATTCAAGAGAGGATTAAAATTCCAGACATAAAGAACTCCAGAAATGGGACATCAAAAAATCAAATAATCCAATTTTTAAAATGGGTTACGTATCTAAACAGAGAACTGAATCTGAAATGGCCAAGAAACACTCAACGGAATTTTCAACGTCCTTAGCCATTAGGGAAATACAAATCTAAGTTACTTTGAGATTTCATCTTATGCCTGTCAGAATAGCTAATATCAGCAACACTCTTCCATTGCTAATAGGAGTGCAAACTCATACAGCCACTAAGGAAATCATAACAGTTCCTCAGAAAATTGGAACTGGACCTACCTCAAGATCCAGCTACAGCTCACTTGGGCAAGTACCCAAAAGATGTTCCACTCTACAACAAGGATACTTGCTCAATTGTGTTCATAGCTTTATTCCTAATAGCCAGAAATTCCAAACAATCTATATATTCCTCAAATGAAGAATAGATAAAAAATTGTAGCACATTTGCATAATATAGTATTATACAGCTGTTAGAAAAAAAAGATTGTAGAATTAGCAGGGAAATGAGTGGAACTAGAAAACAAAACAAACAGACAAACAAAAAACTCAAACAAACAAACAATAAATCATGACCTAGGCAACACAAACTCAGAAACCAAACATGATACATATTTACTTAATAGTGCATATTAGCTGTTAAGTAAAGAATAATCACATCATAATCTACAGATCCAGTAAAGATGAGTGGCCTAGTAGAGACCCATGGATCTCCCTGGGAGGGGGAAATAGAATAGATTTTGTGGGTGCAGAGTGGTTGCTGGGGATAACAGGAGTGATCAAGTTGAGAAGGAAGGAATGGAGGGAAAAAGTACAGCAAGATATGACTGAAACAGATAGGTATTTATGGAAACCTAGTGCAGTTGAAACTTTGTGGAATCTATGAGATCGACCCTAGCATGACATATACTTACAGAGGATAGGATCCTGAACAAGCCATCTTCTATAACAAGGCTAAGTTCCCAGTAGTGAGATTGGGACATCAACCCAGCCACAAAATCATTGACCCCCAACTTGTTCTCCTGAAGCAATGGTGGTTCAGACCTTTTGGACACCAGGAGAGGGAGCTCATGTCTAACACTCTCTAGGTGGCTAGGAATTGAAAGCTTGTTGTCCCAGAGACCTAGGATAGAACCAAACATGACTGGGGGGAGGAGTCAATGATATTATTCCTAATTATACTCTGTTATACTGAGAGGATCAGTACCTAACCAAAATGTCTGAGGAGTAGTTTCAGCCAGGAGCTAATGGTTGCAGAAACAGAGACCCAAAACTAAACATTAGGTGGAGCTCAAGGAACTTTGAAGAAGAGGGTGAGGAAATATTGTAGTATCTGAAGGGATCAAGGACACAATGAGAACATGGCCCACATAATCAACTAAGTAGGGCCCATAAAAGATCAGAGACTAAAGGCTACAGAGCTTGCATGGGTCTGCATCAGACCCTTTGTATACTATACCTACTGTGGTTCTTTAGCTTGCTGCTTTTGTTTGACTCCTAACAGTGGCAGAAGGAGTGTCTCTAACTCTTTTGCCTGTGCCTGGGACCTTTTTTCCCCTACTGGGTTGCCTTGTAAAACCTTAGTATGAGGGTATATGCCTAGTCTAATTGCATCTTTTTATGTGGAGTTCAGTTGATATCACTGGAAAACCTTCTGTTTTCCAATGGGAAAATAAGGAACAGTGCATCTGGAGAAGAAGGGTGATGGGGGATCTAGGAAGAGCAAAGAGAGGGGATGCTGCAGTTGGGATGTTTTGTAGAAGGTGAAAAAAGAAGTGAAAAATTATTTCTTTGGATACACAGTTGTGTTTTGTTGTTGTTGTTGTTGTTGTTGTTTGTTTGGTTTTTTGTTTTTTGCTGAAGCAGACACATGGGAGGATGGGAGGAGAACAGACATGTGGTGTTTTTCTGGATGCAGCCTGGTAAAAAGGCATGTACTGTTTAGCTAGAGAAGATGCTTGAGAGAAAATGTCATGTTTGGAAAGGATATAAGTGTAACCTAACAGACAGTGGACAATGCTGTGTGGTATTAGTTTACCTTACCGTTCTTTGCTCACCATCATTGGGCTTTACCAACGTTGGTCTTTGCTGAAGATGATGCTTTATGGTATCAGTTTGCCTTTCCATTTTTTTGCTTGTCATTGTGTGTCTTGACTTTATAGAGAGGAATACCACCAAGCTATTCCAGCAACTTCTACCTGCTTCGTCAGGTTTGGGGCAATTGGCTTAGCCTTGTGGTTTTATCAGGATTGACCTGCTGTTGCTGATTCATGAACGGTGCTTGTGAGTGGATTAAGCTGCTGATGCTGATTCATGTGAACTGAACTTCTGATATCCAGACAATGCAGACTGGATTTGCTCTAAAGAACTATTTCTAAACAGGTTCACATCCTCCTTTGCTCTATTAACCTTTCCTTCCTGTTACCTCTGGTGGGTGGTAGGATAGAAAGGATGTTAAAGCATTTAATAACCCTTATTAAAAGTAGGTTTTGAAAAAAATAAGCTTACAGAAAAATAAATGATTAAAATTTAAATAATAATAATAATAGTGCAACTAATATCCAGATTCATTACTGAAGATAATAAAACATACTATGACTAATAAATGTTTATTAGTATTCTTATCATTGAAAATATTTCAATCCCTGGTCTCAGGGATAATAGAATATAACATAATTAATTGAGTTATACCTAGAAATTAAGTTGTTACAGTTGAAATAATAAATAGTTCATATACTAACTCATGATATGAGACGAAAATAGTACATTCATGAGACAGTACTCTAAAGTGAATTTTTGGAGAATTTCTGGTGTGGATACAAAGAATCTCACTCATTCTTTGTATATTGCCTATTTTTTAAGTAAGGGTGGGGACTTTTCAGCTGAATGGTAGGCACTACTGAAGAACCTTGGTGGCACAGAGACAGAAAGGGAGAATGACAGTGTGCAGAAAGGAACATATAATAGGCCCAACATCTAGCTTTGAAAGGGAGAAACTTATTGAATAGTTAACATAAGTGATCGATGGAGCACAAGTTAGAATCAAATGAGAGGTTACAAAAAACTATTTCTTGGATTCAAAGTGAAAACTGAGTTGAGATTTGTTTAAGAAATTAAACCCACAGTGACTTTGAATTTCATTCTTGATTTTGTCTTTTTCTAAATTTATTTAGGCCCTAATTTCATAATCTTTGGGGTAAAATTTATAAAAGCCTATTTGTGTTTGGGGGGATATTTTGAACAAATATTGAATGTCAACTATTTATCATGTTTTATTGTATAGATTACAACAATTACTATAATTTCTCTTTTTCCGGAGAACTGGTACAGCTACATTCAGTTGGATCTGGGTCATTTATCATACATTTTGTTTTCCCTTTTGCATAATACAAATAACAGTAGAGTGCTTGCTTTTAAAATAAACAATATCCAAAATGTAGGTGTTGTGCATTGTCTTCAACTAATTGAACAAGACAGAATCAAAGAAACCAGAAGCAATGTCCATGAATGTTAAGATGTTCATTGAAGCTATTTTCTCTAATTCTTGTAATAGTTCAATAAAAGCAGCCAACTGAACAATGCAACAAACTTCACTAAATTAAAATTAAGACTTCATTGCATTCAGACTTTCACCACTCTGTCTATTGATTGGGGTATAATTGCCATATAAACATTGTTCTTCCAACAATATCCTTTGCAGAAAGGCTAAATTTTTCTTGGACGAATTCTACAATTTACAAACTAAAAAGACAACGCAAAACAAAAATCCATCTTTTTGATTGAAAGAGAATTGCTGTGGAAAATATGAATTTTCAATTTCTCAACTTACAACTATAGAAATGTAAAAGGACCTTGCAGAGCAGAACATGATAATAGAGTAAGACTTTCCCTGGGATGAGCCTGAGTGGTCACGACAGAATCAATATGGTATTTGTGCTACACAGGTAGGTCAAATAAAACTGGGCACAAATTTGTATTAACTTTGAAGAGATGACCAGTGGGTAATTTTATTTGTAAAGCCATAGAGAAAACTTGCAATATCTGGCTGATGTGGTAGTTGAGAGCTAGTGTTAAAACCCTCCTCAAGGAAGGATCTGCTGCTTAGCCATGGAGAGGGTGATTATAATGTAGCATGGAGCTGAAAAAGCTCTTTGGCTAGCCATTTATTCTGGGCTTCCTTGTCTCACTGATGATAAATGTCCTTCCATAGAAGACCAAATCAGTTGTCTAAGCAAGATATCCACACCTTTAGGTTTTTATGGACATTTTCCCAGGTGAAATCCCTTCTAAGTTCCAAACAACTACAGCTTAGATTTGGAAAATGTTGAGCTAATTTTTCTCTGCATTGAGTCCCTTCCTCTATTGGGTATATATTCCCAAGACATTACAAAGTATCTAGGCCTCTGCATTGGCTCAGGAGATAAACACACACACACACACACACACACATGCACACACACACACACACACACATACACACTATAAATTATAGAGCACTGGTTTGTGAGAGCCATGTTGAAAAGCTGAAGCATTTTCTCAACTAAACTTTAACAATTAGAATAGAAGAATTAGTAACTGTAGGAAAAAAATGAGAGGTTCCATGAAGCTAATGTTCTAGAGAAAAAAGGAAGAAAATTAATAAGAGATACCATGAATGGAATTGGAACAATGCAATACTTGATGGTGTGTCACAAGAATGTCCCCAGATATAAAAAACAAAAAGACAATAAAAAAAACAAACCAAACCAACCAACCAAAAACAAACAAACAAAAAACCCTACACTCTAATGATCTGATTCAAAGGAAAATTATTATATTTCACATAATTTCCAAAATTATAGCTTATGTGGCATATTAAAAATGAGATCTCTATTTCTTTATAGGGGAATAGATTTGTAAGGAGAAACTATGTTTATTTGGCAGGGTTGAATTCAGACTTTATAACCCTTCAAATCAATTTTTATATATTCTAAGATTCACTAGGTTTGAATCATGTAAGTTTGTGATGAATTGGTTTTATCCAGGGAATAAGTCCCATTATGTATTAACTGATGCAAATGGCCAACTCTTATGATTTGTATCTATGGTAAACATTAAAAAGACTGTCTCTCCGTATAATATATGAATATACATTTATTAATATATATATTTGTGTGTTTTAACAATAATAATTATGGAAAACATCATACTTTTGAGTGGGAAAAATAAAACGGGAAAGAGAAAGGGGTAGAGAAATGATTTAAATATAGTTCTCATAGTGGAAATTTTCAAATAAAAAAGAAAATTCAATTTTAGAAAAGAAAATTTATAAAAATGAACTAAAGGAGCAAGGTTTTTCAGAGTTAACATTAATTATAACTTCTATTTAACATATATATATATCACATATTTTAATATATAACATATATTTAATATATAACATATTTTAAAACTATATATTTATAAGATGAAATCCATAAGCAATACCCACTCAGAAAGAGCCTTAGGACATTATGGCATTACTAACTATACCTTAATAACACATGTATGATAAGAAAATCCACACATTTAGACTAATTAAATTTGGTTGTAGTGATTTTTTCAATTTATCAAACTGGTTCTCTTTTATTTATTTTTACTTTGTTTATTTCTGAGATTATAATATATTTACAAAATTGTTCATGTGCTGTTCCTTTTAGACATTTCTATATGTTACTCCCATTCTTCTTCAAATTCATTGCCTCTTCTTTCATAGTTATTGCATAAATATATGATTGTATATATACATATATATTCCTGCTTAGTTGTATCCCTAATTTTTATTTGGTTATTCGTTTGTTTGCTATCAAAGTTCCTGTTTGTGGGGGATGTTATTGTTGTTTATTTATCTTAGATACTAACCCTCCATCATATGTGTAACTGGTAATGAAATTCCTTCCCATTCTGTACTCTGACACTTTGCCCAAATGATGGCATTCTTTGCTATATAGAAGTATTTTGTTTCTAGGAGCTTCTATTAAGTAATTGTTCTTAGGGTCTGTGCTATCAGTATCCTGTTCAGAATAACTTTACCCACAGCAATTACTGCAAGCTAATCCCCCACATTCTGTTCCCTGACATTCATGGTATCTGGTCATATGTTGAATCTTGTACAAGGAAATAAATATAGATCTTCTACAACACATTTATCCAATTTCCTTTGTTGAAGATGACATCTTTTTCCAGTATGTATTTTGAGACTTCTTAGGAAAAAGCATAAGGCATCCGTTTATATGTTGCCTTATTTCTGAGTCTTCGCTTTCTTCCATTGATTAACTTGTCTGATTTTACGCTCATGCCTTGCTGTTTTTATTGCTATGTATTGTACAACTTTCAATCTCAGGTGATGATATCTACAATTTTTTTTTTTTAGATTTTAATTTTTTTTTTTGTCTTAGATACCATTAAGGTGCTTTGTGCTTCCATATGAAACTCAAATTTGTTTATTTTGTGTTAGAATTTTAATGGGAACTGAATTGAATTATAGATTACTTTTGGTAGGATGGCCATTGTCACTGTATTCATGTCCCAAGCCATGAGCATGGGAGTTATTTCCAACTTCTGATATCTTCTTCAATGTTTTAATGTTGTGATCATACAAGTGTTTCACTTGTTCTGTAAAAATGACACCAAGATATTTGTTTTTATATTAAGGCTATTGTGAAAGTTATTCATTCTCTGATTTTTTTCCCTCAGTGTGTTTGTCATTTATACTTCTTATTTGTGTGTGTGTGTGTGTGTGTGTGTGTGTGTGTGTTTAGTAACTAGATGGACTCCTAAATGTGTCTATGAACTTTAGAATTTCCAGGTGTAATTTTGAGGTCTTCTTTGTAAAAAATAATATCTGCAAATGAAGATACTTTGATTTCTTCTTTTCTAGTTTTATCTTGATCTTCTTCAGTTGTCTTGTTGCTCTCACTAAGATTTCAAGATATATATATATATATATATATATATATATATATATCAAGATATTTTTATACATATATATATATATATATATGCCTGGCTTTTATATGCAACTTGCTCTCCGTTCCTTGCACCTTTCAAATTCCTGTCTTTGTTCTGTACATTTAATATTTATGTGTTGTTTTTCTGTTCCAGACTATTTGCTGTTCTTTATGCTTCTTGAACATTGATAGGCACTTCATTCTTTAAGTTGAGGATCTTTTCTTCTATGATTTTGTTAAAAATATTTTCTGTCCTTTTATCCTGCGATTCTTCTCCTTTCCTCTATCCTATCTTCTGAGTTTGTTTTTGTTCTTGTTTTTGCTTTCATAACACTAAGATATCCTGAAAGTTTTGTGCTTGGAGCGTTATTTGTTTGCTTAAGTTTAACATGTTCTTAGACTGAGGTATCTATTTCTTCTATCTTGTTTTTAATGTTTAAGATTATCTCTTTAATCTTGTCTACATTTCTGGGGAAACTTACTTCTGAGAATTTGTTTGAGATCCTAATTTTTCGTTTCTAGCTTTATCTCAGTTTGGTTATTTTTTATTCCCTCTATTTCTACTTTTATGACTATTTTCTTTATTTCATTCCATGGATTGTTTATCTCTTCACAAACTTCATTAAGGGATTTATTCATATTAAATTTAAGTTCACTAAGCACAGTAACCATTGTTAATTTCAAGTTTCTATCTTGTGCTTCAGCTGCATTATATTTATTAGAGCCTACTTTAATGGTGTTACTGGTTTCCAGTAGAAGCATATCATCTTGGCTGTTCATGTTTATGTTTTTATACATATGTCTAGAAATCTAAAGATGATTCTAGCTGTTGATATGTGGTCTTCTCTTTTTGAAGTGAGTATTCTGTTCTTTGGTTGCTGTGTTTTTGTGGATTTTTTGTTTGTTTGTTTTTGTTTTTGTTATTTTGTTTCTGTTATCTTTGGGGTATTAGAAAATATGTTGACTGTGGATTCAATGGTAGTGAGTGCTTGTGCCATTTGGTATATAGAAGAGTAGAATATTGATGAACTAGGAGAAAAGTCTGGGAGTGCCTATGGGGAATTTGCTAGGATTCAGTCTACACCACGAGGCAGGGTACCGAGGGAATAGGTTGTGTGGTGTGGGGTGGTGTTCCTGCAAGCATGAATGAAACAAAGACCATTTTTCAAGAGACAGAGAAGAAAGGTTTTCTGGTACCATGTGTCTGTACCAAGGAGTAAAATCCCCAGTGAATGCAGTTGAGTGGGGAAAGAAGCACCTGTGAGAAGTCTGCTACAGGTTTGAAGGTGAGACTAAAAACTTCATAATGAAGAACAGGAAGGATGGTGAAAAATCTATGAACATTGATTATCTGACTGGTATGGCTACTAGGCATCTAGAGTAGACAATACAATTTTTGGTATTGGTGTCTGACACAATGCAATGAATCTGTTTAGAAGTGGGGCCGGGGATGGTCTGTATCAAAGAGCTAAGTGTGTCAAGTAAAATGAGTTATGTTTGACCTACACATTAGCGTGGAATAGAAATGACAGAAGGTAAGAGAAGTAACTCAGTGTTATTTTGGTTGGTGGGAACCAAATTAGACAATGATGAAGTAGACAAAGTGCTGGAAAGACAAACAAACAAATAACCAAACAAGCAACCTCCAAAAACAGTGACTATAAGTAAGTATAACATGAGCAGTTAGAAATTAAAATATCATGAAGAAAGTTCTTACTGTAGTATTACTGAGAAAGATTATTGTAACTTAGCTCTGCTATAAACCTTTGATATGGTATAGGTATAATGATTACTTCTACTTTTATTTTACTTTTTATGATTGTCAAAAAAGTTCTTAGAAAATGGAAAGTCTGGAGATTTTAAACTAGTTTTTGAAACTGAAATAATCATCTCATATAAAAGTTATTAAGTAATGTGATTGGCTAACAATATATCTATTCTAATAAATGAATTTATTTTAATTCAAGCTAGCATTAGGTTCTTTCATACTGATTTAGCTCTGAAAATACACACAGTGATGAATTTACATAGACATACAAGTCTGGGTACTTTGTTTTAATAATCACAATAATAGTATTATTACCTTGATTCATAGAGTTGAGAGCAACTATCCATGTAGTTAATAGTAAATTAAAATTCTGCAAAAATAGTCCATTAAAAGAAAGATGATTAAAAGACGTGAAACAAAATAGATGTTCATATTTAGAGTATGTTGTGTTTTAGAGAAGTTATCAAGGATAAAAATATTAAAATAATACTGAATTTGAGCATAATTTTTGAAATTCCAAATATGATATAGCCCTTTCAATCTATCATGTTTTTATTCATATACCATTATGACAATAAAACAGTGACATTCATGATCATGTTAAAGAATTTTGCCTTACTATAACTGATTAATAAATTTATTTTTCATAAAGCAACATATGTATAACAATTTTACTGACATGTATTAATAATAGAAATTATAAAGTAGTAAATATTCTAAGCCTATTAAAATAATGGACAGGTAATCATATGACTTCCCTAAAAGAGCTTTCAGAGACAGAGAAAACTCCTAAATACTAACTATGTGTGAAATTTTCATAGGCATATATTTCTGTACATCTCTAAGTAGAATATAGATATATCTTATTTTTTAGTAACTGGCCATGTTATGCTGTTTCTATTCAGAAAGATTCTTCTAAGTTTATTAAAACACATGACATGTATGTATGCTCATGTTATGCACATTCCCAAATGAAAAGCAAACAAATAAACTTCCTACCAGATGTCTATAACCTGACAACTAACAATCTTCTAATCCTAATTTTATCCAAAATATCTACCATATGTGCTCAAATTCGTAACTTTATGATGAATATATCTCTTAACACATTTCAAAGAATTTGCTCTTGAAAATGAAATTCATATATAAATAATGTTGTATTGTTGTAATTACATGTGTTATCTAAATGTGACTGGAAGAACTATTGTTTGATGTACAAGTACATATAATCAAATTTATTTTTACAGACTATTTTTAAAACTACAATGCAACTAACCATTGATATGTCTCTCTCACACACATGTGCATGTGCACATGCTCTACTTTTATCTTAGATGTTACTTTCTACTGGTAGAGAAGTTGAAGCTATTGCCCAAGTCTTTACTGAATCATCAACCATATTTCACATTGAACATTTTTCAATTCTGTACTTCCAAAGATTTGGAGACATGAAAATGGTAACCATGAATGCCTATGAATATGGGACAATCTACAAATTGCACTACCAAACCATTCATAAAGACACAAACCTCCTTCCAGAATGAGCTTTTGGATTTTCAAATTATAGTAAAAATGTCTGCATGTATGAAGCATATATGTAAAATATTGTTTCAATACAATGTTTTTAAGCAGTGTATATCAAAATGTCTGAAATTTTAAGTGAACAATAGGATAAATGAAAGTAAGGAACAGTGTCTTCCAGACTCAATAGAACTGAACTTATATGAACTCAAAGAGAACATGGTAGAATGTACACGGTCTGTAGAGATTCAACTAGATGCTATCTCAGCAATAAGAAGGAAAAGTAGACAAGCATTCCTATCTTTAATGTAGAAGCTAGCTCCAACCAATTGACATCCATTTGCAAATGACAACTTTGTTTTCTCCAGTGGCGTTTCACTGGATATATTAGCTACACCTAACAGGCTCCTTAAACAGAAATAAATGTCAAACACAAAGTAAATCCAATGATATTTGTGTAGATTTTGGTCTGAGATTACTTTGGCCTTTTTTATCTTACTGGCCCTTTGTTGTGTTAATGGTGGTGTGGAGAGCCCCAGTCCACCCCAGGTCTTGGGCCTCTGGGAGAGACAAGATAGGGGAAGTTTGACCACACTTACCCCACAGCATCACTGAGCAGATGTCTGTCTGTGAGAAGCTGCAGGACACCATCCAGGGGTGTGGGAGTATGGCTTGTGGTCTTGGGGACTTCACAGAGCCGGCTCCTGTCTGGTTCTCAGCCTCAAGGCAAGCCTGAAATTAAAATACCTTTTTGTAGGGAGGAGTGACTGGGAAGGGGAGTGTTGGACCTCTGTGCTTGTGGTGCCTCCTCCGTCATTGCCATCCATCTGCCCATCAGGAGCAGCACAGCCACATAGCCACATGTGCTTGGGGGCTTTGCTGCAGTTTGTGATCTAAGCAGCGGATTGGTACTGGGCAACAGACACCAAGCTGCCTTCCACGGTTCCACAGTCCTTTGCTTGTTTATTATGGTTTCTGGATTTGTGCTTCTATGGGTTTTGTGTGTGTGTGTGTGTGTGTGTGTGTGTGTGTGTGTGTGTGTGTGTTTGAGTGGATATGTTTCATATGTTTCTTGTGATTATTCTTTGTTTTTTTAATTCTGATTTATTTTTATTTGTCTTCTAAAGAAACAGAAAGAGAAAATGTGGACAGTTGGGTTTGTAGAGAGGTGAAGAAGATCTGGTGGAAGTTGTGGGAGAAGAAACAGGGAAACAGTAATCAGAATATAACAATGAAAAAATAATTTCAATAAAAATATGTAAAATATCTTTTGAAAGAGAAGACACAAGATATTTCAAATTAGAAAATTGATAAAGTATAAATCTTTTAGAATATGAAGTAGTATACAATTAATAGCAATAGTCTAATAAGATCATTTCAGTAAACTTTGTTTATTTTTGGTTGCTGGATATTTGTACACATAAATTAACATAAAATGCTTATTTTTAAGAGTTAAACATTGTTTTTAACTACTACATTTTCTCTAGTGTCTTTGCGTAATTTACATCATTAACAGCATATGCTAAATTTTACTTTTAAATATAAAGAGTACTTGTTTCTTGCTAGAGATTAAAAATTCAAATTGACAATTGCTTACTTTCCTTTATTAAGTAAACCATTTCTTTGGAAATACAGCCCTAAATAGCTAATTAGATTTCCTAATAGCATGAGAAACCATCATGGGGATAATGTATAAGAATTGTACCATCAGCAAAATTACAGGGGGAAACCACCTAATACTTTTTTTGTTTTGTTCTGCAATTTAAACTTCAATGGCTTTATTTCATATTTTTTAATATGGCAAATCATTATTTTCTCTAGAGCTTACATTAATGGGCAGAGGACCAAATTATAAGAGCAGGCTAATTTGCACCCAAGCATTTCACATTAACGAAGTACATTTTTTCAGATATCAGGGAATATATACCCTTTGCAAGTGATTCATTCTTTACTCTTAGAGCAGGCATTGTAATTAACTACGTTGTTTCTTCAAACCACTTCACTGGTTATCTGTAAGGCTGAACATCTTTATGCTAAGAGTGGTGTCAGTGCCTGCTGTATTTGTAGAGGGTTTCTTTTGATGGAGAATAAGGTCTTTGCAATATTTATATATAAAAAACATCATACTGAGTGAGGTAACTCAGTCACAAAAGAACAAACACGATATGTACTCACTGATAAGTGAATATTAGCCAAAAGTTCAGAATACCCAAGATTCAATTCACAACAACCAATAGACTGAGTGTGGTATCTTGGATGGAGGAGTTGGAGAAGGGACTGAAGGAGCTGAGGGAGTTTGCAGCCCCATGGAGGGAGCAAGAGTATCAACTGGCCAGACTCCCCAGTGCTCCCAGAGACTGGGCCACTAACAAAAGACTACACATGGAGGGACCTGTGGTGCTGGCCACAAGTGTGGCAGAGGAGGGACTTGTTGGTCATCAGTGGGAGGAGAGGCCCTTGGGCCTGAGAGTGTTAGATTCCCCAGTATAGGAGAATGCCAAGGAGTGAAGACAGGAGTGGGAGGGTAGGGGAATATGCACATAGAGGCAGGGAAAGGGGGGATGGGGTAGGGGGTTTCCCAAGGGGTGATCTGGAAAAGGGGAAAACATTAGCAATATAAATAAAGTATCAAAAATAAAAATAAAGAAAGTAGAAACAGTTCGTCCCATAACAATTCTTTAATTTACTTCCAAAATACAGTCTTTTTTTTTCAATTTCTCATTGACAAATCAAACAAATTTTATTGTATATCTCTGTTTTCTTCACTGTCTGCCACCAGAATGTCTATTTTTGCAAACACAACTACTTAATGAGAAGCAGAAAGTTATAAGTAAGGCAGGGTAGAATTTAAGAGAAGTAGATAGATGAGCCCATTTATGAATTCCTGGCAAGAAAATGCAGAATATTCTCTTTACATAATGCCAAGGCAAAATGTTCTTGAAATGATCATTACACTTTTATCTAATTAATAACTAAGACTATTGTAATTAGAAAAAATCATATCACAATATAGTGCAATGCTTAAATTGAACTATTCAATGAGCTTGTTTCTTCTTAGCTTAAAAATCATATTATTATTATTATTATTATTATTATTAACAGTATTTATCTTTTTCTGTGTAGTTGATGCATACAGGCACATATCCCATTGAAAATATGTTGATGTCAGAAGGCAACACTATAGAGCAGATCTTTCCTTCTATCTTTACATAGGTTCTGAGAATTGAACTGAGGTCATAATGCTTTGCTGCAAGTATCTTTACTCACTGAGCTATAAGGCTCTATTGTCACCCCTTAGTTTTCCTAAGTAATTTTGAATAGTGACAGTTCTCTTATGTGGGCCACTTTTGCTATAATAATCCTTCCAATCCACAAGCATGGGAAATCTTTCCATCTTCTGAGGTCTGCTTCAATTTCTTCAGAGACTTGAAGTTCTTGTCATACAGATCTTTCACTTGTTTGGTTAGAGTCACACCAAGATAATTTATATTGTTTGTGACTTTTGTGAAGGGTGTCATTTCCATAATTTCTTTCTCAGCCTATTGATCCTTTGAGTATAGGAAGATTACTGATTTGCTTGAGATAATTTTATATCCATCCACTTTGCTGAAATTGTTTATCAGCTGTAGGAGTTCTCTGGAAGAGTTTTTCGGGTCACTAAAGTATACGATCATATCATCTGCAAATAGTGATATTTTGAGTTCTTCCTTTCCAATTTGTATCCCTTTGACCTCCTTTTGCTGTCTAATTGCTCTAGCTAGAACTTCAAGTACTATATTGAATAGATAGAGAGAGAGAGGGCAGCCTTGTTTTTTACATAACTTGTATTATTTCCTTCGGTTTTTCTTCTCATAAGACTTTGCATATAAGCATGCATGTAGTACATAAATACAGGCTCATGTAAACACATACATAGGTGACACATAAATATGACTTTTTAAAAAAAGATTTATTTATTTATCTACACTCTGTTTGTATGTATATCTGTATGACATAAGACAGCATCAGACAGAAGGCTTTGGATCCCATTATAAATATTTGTGAGCCACCATATAGTTGCTAGGAATTAAACACTGGAAGATCAGACATTGATCTTAACCACTGAGCCAGTTCTCCGACCACCATCGATATGACATATGAGAAAAAAGAACCCACTTATATTAGCTGACTATTCCAGATATCCCAGTTCAAAGTCACCTTGTTATAGCATTGTGGGCTCTGTCATATTGAAACAAAAGGTAATATAGAAAGTGATACCAAGTCACATCTGTTAATCTCTGAATGCCTACAGAGAAAATGTAGATAGAAGGCATCCCAGGCCAAGTCACTTGACTGGTGACTTCTTCATTCAACTGGTTCTTATCTTCTAATATTAATTTAGTGATCACTCTTCAATGGATTAATACTTTCATAGATTATATCCTCCTTATCTGGTCAACTATCAGTAGCATTACCAGGTAAGATATTTGTAGGAAATTTGTAGGGATTTCAAACTAAAATTACAACAATCACCAATTATGTTTTAAAAGAGGATTTCTACCTTGCTTATCTCTATCCCTTTCTCATATCACCTGACTAACATAATCAACTTTTTCAATGTAGTTTATTGTATTACTTACTTTTACGTTGTTCTACAAGTAAGTAAGTAAATTTAAAGAAGGTATATCCTACATTCCATCTCTACTAGAGTAGACATCCAACAGTGTTTCTGTTGTACATGCAATTGAATGTAGTCACTTGGAAGTTACAACTGAATTTCATTGGCCAATACTGTTTTTTTCACCTACTGCTTTTATGATTCTCTATGAAATGTAACTCTACTAAATGACCAGCAAAGATGTGTTCTGAAAATATTTTCAAATTCTTTGGCTTCCTTTTGTTTGGATAACATGGCAGTTTTTTCTTTACTCTATATTTTCTTTGAGATTGAGGTAGTAATTTTGAGTACAATTTGTGTTATATCAAAACCACATTTAAATTGTTTATTTTTAGATGTATTTATTTAAGTTCATGAATGTTTTGCCTCCATATATGTATGTGCACCACATGTGGGCAGTGCTTTCAGGAAGTCAAAACATGGCATTGGATTTTCTAGTGCTAAATGTGTAGAAGGTTGTGACATATTGTGTGGCATTTAGCATCAAACTCTGCTATTCCACATGAGCAAAATATTCTCTAACCTCTGAGTAATCTCTTCAGTCCCAAAAAGATCCTTTCACAATTGATATCCCATCATTGAAACAAAATAAATTTGTTAGCTCAGTGAAATATGATTAAATTTCTGTCCAGCAGAATTTATAGTCCTTTAGGTATATGACTATAAGTGTTATAGCTAGAATATGTTGATCTCTTTCTAGGTTTTCTTTTTTTTTTTTTTTTTTTTTTTGAGAAAACACCACAACAATTTCTATAGTGGATTCACTAGTTTATTTCTCCACCAATACTAAGTGTTTACATTCTCCCATATCTTTAGCATTATTCATGGCCATCAATTTTCTTGATATTTGCCATATATGCTCAATTTTCTTGATATTTGCCACATATTCTCTCTTATATGTGGACCATTATTTTTATGGATATTTATAGTGGAATACTTGTAGAAGACACAGAACTAAAAAAGAGCTATTGGAGCAGGGTGGATTTCAAGGAAAGACAGATAGTAAAACATAGTTGGCATAAAGAAGGAAGGAAGAATAATATATTAGGGAAGATTAAATGTGGTTATGAAAGTTCATGATAGAAGAAAGTGTATAGAAAAGATTTACATAATACTAAATAACTTTTGAAAAGCCATAGGCAACATATCTGGTAAAACCACATAAGGCTTCTCAAAACATACATATACAAATGAAAAAAAAATTAAATGAGGAGTTAATCTATGCATGGGGAAATAGGGAGGTGGGCATATGTTTCTGTCAGATATCAGTCTATGGAATAATATCCTCAGTGACATGTATGGATCACCTTCTTTAGGCTGTTGGTCACTGAGGTTCCATAGACTTCCAAAATAATAAAAATCTATTGCCATTGTTTTTGGTTACTGTCTAGAATGTGATGGTAGATGACAAAAGTAATAAACAGTCTTACTTAGAGATATGAACCTTGGTAGCTACAACATCTAGTCAGTAAGTATAGACTTGAGAAAGGAGTGAGTCATAAGATCCTACCTAGCTTAAGAGGTATTGGAAAGTGATGGCTGAAAGTCAGTTTTCCTCAGGAACTCAGTAACAATAGACTCTCCATGTTATAGGAAATGGCCCTACACCTTTGTACTTTACTGGCAGCAATAAATTGAATAAGTGAGTTAATAAAAGAGGATGTGAAGTTGGGATCAAAACCTTGTGGGACCATATGCAATAGAAACTGGAAGGTACAGAATATGATATTGATGTGATCAAATGTTACAGACACAATAAAATTATCATATGATAACTTAATTTAAAATATAGCCTATGGTTACAGATAAAACCCAAATAAATCACAGGAATTTACTTTTAAACTTCATTCTGAAATTTTGACACTATAACAACTGCTGACTATAATATGTTTTGATAGTTTACATGTACAAACTATTTAATTAATATGCATTCTTTAAATACGATTATGCCTTTTGGATAATATTGTACAAGGCATCAATTTCTATTATACATGCTGTGCTGCTTAAAAGCTAATCAAAATAAATTATGATATTTATGACTTTTAGAAAATTTATTTCCAGTCATGAGTATGTAATCCAGGGTGCATCCCTTTTTATCTTGGTAAGATTCCTTCTGCTACTGCCTTCCTTTTGATTTAGAACAGAAGTGAATAGCATCCGTTTTTATTCTAAAATTGTTTGCCTTCATAAAGGGAGTTTACACTAATGTTTCCTTTGGTTCAATTAAACATATTGGAGCAATCACACAAGGCATCTTAGACATGCCTATTCAATGCAGTATTTTCCCACAGAATAAATTTATACCAGTTATAATGCTAAGAGGATAGAGAGACACACATGTGGTGTTTAAAATCTCAGACTGTTTCCTTCAGGGTTGAAAAGGCATCATTCCCTAATAGAAAACAATTTCTTTTTAGTGAGACATTTTGAAAAATTCTGGATTTCATCTCGACTTCCAAACAGAGTAGAAAAAATAAATGAGTGGAAAGTTAAAACAGAGCATAAAATTTAGAAACAGGAAGAGTTTGAATTGTTATTAGCTGCATGACACAGAGAAATAGTCTATCTGAATACTGGGTCCTTTCAATACACATAGAGGAGAATATTGCCACCTTAATAATTGTATAAGGAGAATCATCTATAACATGTGGAAATTAGTCAATAAAAATAAAAACACAACATGTTAGACATATGTCCACCACTCTGTAATCTCTTTCATGATGCCATTTATAAATATAGAGGGAAATAGTGATATGCCTTTTTGTTTATGTTTTATTTTTGTTTGTGTTACATTTGTCAATGTTATATTAAGAAGCAACTGAGAACAACAGTCTACCATAATAATAAACTCTATGAATATTGTACTTGTTTGTAGCCCAGAGGTTGAAGGCCATTCCCTACTGCTGAAGATGTACTCTGACAAAATCTGGAGGTACTAGGTAGATCTGAATTGAAAGTCTTCTCTCTAAGGACTAGCTTTAAGAGTACTGGAAGTTGCTATACAATCTATCAAGAGAAGTAAGCAAACAACAGTTCTATTCAGCTTTAGCCAGTTATCAGCCACAACAGTGACCAGCATAGCAAGATATCAGTAAAAGTATAATAATGGTGATCATAATATGTCAATTTCAAATATCTATTTAATTGGATTCAAGGACCACAAAACAGGAGAGAAATCATGCATGGTACTAGAAACTTAGCTAACTATTAGTGCGTAGTTAGGTCATAGATCTTTGTGGAGAATCCATTACTCCTACTTTACTAGTCCAAAATAATTACTAACTACATTCTAAATACTCAAATTCTTATATCCAAAAATAATCACAACTCTCACCTCTAAAAAGAAAACAAAAAAAAAACCCTCTTTCAACAGACAAATACCATTACAAAAACAAATAACTAGTTAAAATGGAGAGAAAAACGAACAACTAATCATGTGATATCCTAACCTAATCAATGCATCCACAACAAAACTCATACATGTAACCTGAAGGGAACATTATGAAATAGGCAGAATAAAGATTTTGAGAGTTATAGTACCAGGAATGTGCTCTGGGAATGTGCCTCCGGGAAATGATTGGTGAGCTTAATTCAGGATACTTCAATATCATGACTACTTACCAAAACCTAAATAAGGACAAAATTAATAGGCATGCAAACATTGAATGGGGGTGGGTTTCAAAAGGACTCACCTTTACATAAAGAACTATAGGCAAATAAAGAATGCTCAGATCTGGATAATTAGTCTTCCCAAGAGATGATACCCCAGATTGGTTATGAAATATCACACGATGAGCTCTGTAGTCATATACATGCAAGTGACATTGACTCTATATGTCAATGTAAAAGCAGCATTGAAGTCCAGAAGAAGGAACATAGGACAGGAGTTGTAAGAGGGATTGAACAAAATAAAGGCAAGGATAAATAGTATAACTATTTTTTATTTTAAAAACCATATTGGTAATGATCTCATTTTACTTGTCTGGTTTCTGTAGTTATTACTGGATATCTACTCATCCGAAGATTTGAATCTTTATGTTTCCTATAAGAAAGAACATGAAGTTTGTCTCTGTGGGTCTGGATACTTCACTCAATATTGTCTTTTGTAGTTCCATTGCCAGAATGGGGGATTGAGGAGCAATAGAGAGGGGAATAGAAGAGTACTATCAGATCTCAGAAATGGGAATGAGGGGCTCTTCTTAGAGGGGTAAATACTGAAGATGGTAGGCAAATGAGAAAGAGGAATAGTAGAATATAAATGATCTAATAAGAAAATTAAGAAAGAGGGTAAACCATAGGAAAAGGGAGGGAAATATAGCAGGTGGGAGAGGATAAAGGAAATAGCAAGTTAAAAGTGATATGAGAGGAGAAATTGAGAAATGGGAGATTCTTTAAGGAAATGACAGGGAGGTAAATAAGGAAGGAAGGACATGAGTGTGATAACAATCTGGGTGTTTTAAAAGCCTCAGGGAATCATACCTTTAACTATTTACCAAAAAAATAAGTAAAAAATAAAAAGTCCACCTAAAATATATATAATTCTATATATAAATATACATATATAGTTTTAATGAGCTTTACTCTTCTGGCCTGAAAATCCTCCTTCCAAAAGACAAATACCACTTAACAAAAACATTACATGATAATATGAGACATGAGAGGAATGCATGAATAATTGGTCAGGACCGTCTAAGAGTCTCTTTCTAGCCACAGAAGTGGAAAGTAAGTCCTTATTGTTGACGACATCATATATCTCAGAACAGAACTTAGACACCACTGAGCTTTAAATGGCTTGACTGTACCCTTGGTGATGACCAAGTTTTAGAGTGACAGAAGGAACCATTCAAGCTTCAAAATGAAAGAGGCAAACCAACTATGATACCTATGAACCTCAGCAAAGACCAGCACAGTACTAAGGCCTGAATAACTGCTGCCTGTTTAACCAGTCATTTTATGTGGTTACTAATGTTACAAGAAAACTTTCTCATGTGATGCTACTAGAAAATTTTCCCATGCCCTAGTTAACTGCATATTCTGTTATGTTCTTTGCTTTTGTGTTCCTGAAAACCAATCACAATATAGCTTAATTAGAACTGCATTGTACAGTTAATCATGATTAAGTTTTGACTCAAACCTACTGCCAGGCATCATTTCCTGCACCTATGCAAGAGCTTTATGAGTTTTGCCTTTATAAGCTGACCCTTGGGTAGACACCAATATAAGTAAGATACACACACCAATATTAGAAGCCATTTCTTCTCCCATCAGAATGGGTTTGAGGCTTCCTCACTTGGGCCCTTCAGCTTGTTGACCTTTTTAAGTTCTGTGGACTGTATCTTGGGTATTCTGTACCTTTTTTTTTCTTTTTGACTGATATCTACTTATTAGTGAGTACATACCATGCATGTCCTTTATGGTCTGTGTTACCTCACTTAGGACGATATTTTCTAGTTCTATCCATTTGCCCACAATACTCAGGATGTCCTTCTTCCTAATAGCTGAGTAGTATCACAAGGGGGGAAGAAAAGAGGAACTTGGTGGAGGAGGATGTGAATGGGAGGGGTAGAAGGGGAAGATGATGTGGTATTGGGTGGGAGAAAAGGACTGAAGACCTGAGGGCCAGTGGAAAGAATGGAAATAGGCAACCTCTGGAGGTAGGAGGTTGAGGGGACCCTCCAGAATGTACCAGAGACCTGGGTAGTGAAAGACTCCCAAAAATCAAAGGAAGAGACCTTAGATGGACTGCCATACAGTGGAGAAAGGGAACTTGTAGAGCCCAACTCCAGCAGAAAGTCAGGGCATCAAGTGACAGATGGGGTTGCCATCCCACAGTCAAAACTCTGACCCATAATTGTTCCTATTTGAAAGAACTACAGGGATGGAAATGGAGAGGAGCTTGAGGAAAAGAAGGTCCAATGACAAGCCCAAAGTGGGATCCAGCCCAAGGGGAGGTCCTAAGGCCTGACACTATTACTGAGGCTATGTAGCACTCACAAAAAGGGACCTAGCGTGACTGCCCTCTGAAAGACCTAACTAGCAGCTGAAAGAGTCAGATACAGATATTTGCACCCAACTAATGGACAGAAGCTGCTAACCCCTATGGTTGAATTAGGGAAAAGCTGGAAGAAGCTGAGGAGTAGGGCAACCCTGTAGGAGGACCAGCAGTCTCAATTAACCTGGACACCCAAGATCTCTCAGACACTGGACCACCAGCCAGACAGCATTCACCAGCTGATATAAGGTCCCCAACACATACACAGTAAAGGATGGCAGAATCTGGGTTTAGTCAGAGAAGATGCACCTAATTCTCAAGGAACTGAAGGCCCCAGGGAGTTTAGAGGTCTGGTGGGGTGGATGGTGGTTAGTGGGAACATCCTCATTGAGACAGGTGGCAGATAAGAGGTATGAAATGTGGAACAGGTGGAGGGTGGACCAGGAATGGAATAAAATCTAGAGTGTTAAAAATAAATAAATAAATAAATAAATAATAAAAATATTTTATACAATTTGGAATAAGACTTCCATTTTGAATAGGGTTCAAGCAAACTTTTATTTTTCCAATACCTCCCTGGGAATTGACACCCTACTTGGCAAAAAGATACATGTAAATGGGTAACTGTCATCCTGGTTGGCAAGTTAAGACATGAATGTTAGGCAAGGCTAGACCCTGCCACAGTTGAAAATCCCAACCACTCGGAATAAGATGCATATACTACCATAATATGTTCCTAAGGAAGTTCCTTATCTCAAAATCCGGGTTGGTGGAATATCTTGGCATAGATGTTTGTAGAATTCAGGCTTAAAAGCTCTGTAGGATCCTGGCTCCAGGTCACAGTCAGTTCCTGAGTCTGGTCTGTGGTCCTGATCATTCAGTGGGGCAAATTCTCAACAAACTCTCCCTGTCTGACTGAGATAAGTATTCCTTTGGTTTGTGAGGTGATTCCTGGACCCCAGCACATGGCATGAAAACCCAAAGAATGATTTGGAGGCACACATAACTTAGCTATAACTAACAGGTCTCTAATTAGATTTAAGATCCATACAACAAGAGGTGTACCATTCATGATATACTGGAAACCTAGGTAACTACTCCAGGCTACTAAAGTCATGATTGTTGGAGCAGTCACTACAATCACTAATTAAGTAATTGTTATAATCTCTAACAACAGTATACACACATTTGTTCTTATAACCATATATAATCATAGTCTGGACCCATTACCAAGAAAACATATTGCTGGAAAAGTTACAAACTACTATAGAAAATAACATCCAATCAAAATGCAGAGTTGTGCAGAACAGTCCTTACGGATACATCTATAAAACCCTTCCATATCTAAGGTTCATGGGACATTGAAGAAGAAGGGGTGAAAAGATTGTAAAAACCGGGGGGGGAGAGAACAGGGAGTTTGGTATGAAATTGTTTTTAGTAACATCAGAAGCTATACTATGAATTTTCAATTATGAGCTGAATGAGAATGAATACAAATGGACATGAACATTTCAAACTGGATGGGAAAAGCTTAACCCTATAAAAAATTACAGACAACTATAAATGAAACTGGAAGTTAGAGATGAGCTTTTCCCCAAAGAAGAGCACACAAACTGATTATCTAGTACCAAATAGTGAACTCTTCAAACATAAATCCAGGTATATTATATGAACTAAGTTTATATTTAGGAATATATATGTATCCACAAATACATATGTACATGAAATAACAACTGATTTTTAAAAAAGAAGCCATAAATTTGAAGGATTGTGGAAGGGATATATAGAATGTTTTGGAGGGAAAAATAGAAGATAGAAATACTGTGATTAAATCAAAATTTCAAAAAATATAAAACTTCAATGATACAAAACAGCACAGAGGGAAAAGGGCTCCAAGCCCCTTCAATAACAATAAATCTTTGTATTTAAAGATGTTTTCTTGTGATTGAAGAAGAGCAGAATTTATTTGTATTATACCTTTTCATCTAGTGTAATCACTGCTTCAAACTTTCAGGTTTTTTTTCACAGCAGTTTATAACAATATTCATGAATGTTAAGCTTTATTCTAAAGCTTGATTAAAATTGAATGCCAAACAATGATATAAACTTACTTGAAAATGGCTACAAATATGTTTTTTCACAACTAACTGATATATCCACAACTAACTAAAAGCATCCTTAGCAAACTATTGGAAGAGTGGAATTTCTATGTGGACTTTACATAGGAGACATGAAGGTTGAAGTAGAATGAGCTTATTCATTAAGAATCTACAATAGTGCTTAACACAGGTTAAAGTACACTAAATAAATGAGAATTACTGCAACTGAGGCAATGATGCCAGATACTCTTAATATGACACAGAAGAAAATGTCATCACTTTTTCTGAAGCAACATTTTGTCCTACAGTGTTTCTAACAAAACTTCCTGTTGACTACTCAAATTTTGAAATTGTTATTATGTAAGTGATGCCATCCTTCTTGCTTAATCTCTGCATGTATTTGACATAATGTATTAAGAAATGATCCTAGAATTGCTAACTATATATATATATATATATATATATATATATATATATATATATTCAATATCCTTGTAAAAATAGAAACAATTTGAATTCCCACAGCTAACTACATAAAGTCTTTTTTTTTTTTTTTTGAGTTAAATTGTGCACATTAGATTTCCAGTTTAGGTAGTAAATGTATAACATGTTAATGCAGCACTTTAATGTTTAAAATAGAGTTAAAATTATGCCACTTGAAAACAATAAAGAAAGATCAAAGACTAGCTGGTGAGACGTTAGCAATATTCAATCTTGGATTCATCTTTAAAATTACCATATAACTGAGTCAGGACTGGGGTTTCATGGCAAGTCACCAAATGAACATTGTTAGAAAATTGTTTTTATAGGTTTTATAGCACTTTCTGTTTCAGCTAATAAATTATTCACCTTCTGATTTGATGGAAGCACCTTTGTAATCTAACATATTAGAATTCCACTCCAGTAGTGGTTTAAAGGAAAATCAGCTGATATTGACTTGTGTTTGAACACTTGGTTCTTGTATCTTAACATTATCTAAGAAGGCTATAGAACCTTCACGAGGTACATTCTTGCTGAAAGTATATATTAGTGGAAGGCTTTAAGGTATCTAATTCTGGCCCCACCGCCCAGTCTTTTCTCTGCTTCTGATGTGCAGATTAAATATGATCTCTCTGTTTCCAGAGTGCCTCCTGCTCCTATGTCCATCCATACCTTACCAGGATCACCTTTGCACCTTTTGCATCTATGAGCTAAAATAAACTCCTTTATCCTCTATTTTGATTTTGGTCATGAAATTGTTTCACATCAGAAGAAAAATAATTAATACAGCTATCTTCCATTTGTTTCTCTTTTTCTGTATTAATATATGTATTTGTTAACACAAATAAAGTAGATCATTATGTGTATTAATATGACATAAGACAAAGTAGGTGATACATTTTCTTTCAATTTTTATGTTACTAATATACAAACTGACAATTATTTTCTGAAAAGGCAGAATGTGCACTGTGTCTCACTTTGTGTTGGATCTCTGTATGTGGTTTCTGAACCATGCTATCCTGAGGAGTGTTTCTTCAGAAAAGCATATATCCATGGTATGTTTCTATGCACTGCAGTGTCACTAGACAACACTATTACTCTCCATGGCTTAACTTTGGTAGAATTAAGTGTCAGCAGAAAAATATTTTGTTGTTTTTTTATTTCCCAAAGTACATATTAAGTTTGTTTTTAAGAAAGTACAGCATGATATTGTTTCAATTCATCCATAAAATAAATGACTCAAGCATTCTATAAGATAAAGTAGAAATTTCTTCTTTTTTTCTCTCTAGCCTAAAATAATATTTTGCTGTATAGGCAAAGAATACTTCTTCATATTCTCATTGTTTAAAAAGCAGGAGACAATTATCTCTTATGGATTCAATTTATTTGTGCAAGGTAGTATATGTGATTCAACAAATGTTCCTTTGCCTGGTGGTAATGAACAAAATTTGCAGGTGAGGCAAGTAAATGACAAATGCTCATTAGGATAAATGCTGGACCATGAGGTTATGTTTGCTCCATGTGGCTCATATGAAATGAATTAATTAGTATATCTCAAAGTTTAAAAGTCCAGTAGGAGAATATGTGGAACACCCCCATATGTGTGTCTCTTGACCAAAAGTTTGCTTTGATTATTCCAACTGTCTAATTTCTGAAATTGTTTCCCTTAAAATTGTCATGTTAAATATGTTAATTTCTCCACACTAACATGTGGGCACATATGCTATTAACAGTGATTAAAATTTTTACAAAGCACTTGACTGATGAAAAACTAGAACATGGTTTTGGTTAGCCAGATATGGCTTGGGTTCCTTACATGTTTGCTAGTTTTATTTTGAAAATATGTGGTAGGCTACATCCCATCTATTAAATAAATATTCTGATATGCAATTCAAAAACAATACACTTATTTTTTAAAAGTCCTTTACATTAGCAGCCAGTGAGTCACTCTGACAGCCACTGAAAATATGTTCTAAATATTCTGATCTTTCCCTCTTCTCACTACTGAATTGCTAATGTAATACTATAAGGCTGTGATGGGTTCTGGTTTTTGTTTCATACAATACAGACCTAAGCAAAGCCTAAAGGACTTTCTGCAATTCCCTCCCATAAAATAGTCAGGATATGATTTATTTTCTCCTTTGTAAACTAAAAGCATATAGTACTCCTGTCAGATATATTTTAGGGAATTTCTTGAACTGTGGACATATATATTAGAGATATACATAATACTAATAACAATGGCATAACTTAGTCTTAAAGTACAAGAAAGGAAAGATAAAAGTATGTGCGTCATATGTGTGCTATATAATTTATATATGCATACACTAAGAAGTCTGTTATTGGCCAGACTTTAATATGGGAGATAAATAGGTAAATTTTGCTATTTATTCCTATATTTGAAAATATGATACTTTATATTTATATCATCCAGTAGTTTTAGTTACAAACACAGTACCCATATATGTTAAATTATATAAAAACTATTAAATGTGGTATATATATATATATGGTATGTGGTATATATAATTATATATATTTACGACAGCTGTGTTTATGTAGGATCTTCGTAAGAACTTTCCTTTGGGTCCGGTTCTTTAGATAACCTAGCACTGTGAGGCACTGAAGCTGACATACACTCACCTGCATGTATTTGTTTTTCCACATGCATTTCTTACAAGCTTTGCTTACTCTGCGTTCTGGTTTTATAATGACTACTTTGTCTTCTTGCGACTAATATTCTGAACTGATTTTGTAAATTCTCTGAGCTCCAACAGAGGATGAATGAAAGTAATATTTTGTTCTCACTGACTACCTCAATGCACCTTTCATTAAACGTGTCTAATCTTTAAGCCATTTTGTAGACATAAGCTTTTATTCATTCAGTGTTCAATTGTATAAATCTCAGAATCTTAGGAAATTGACTCAGGAAAAAATATGGAGAAATTATATTATGGCTAAATTTTATATAACATCTATTTTTTTGTTCTCTCTTATTCTTCATTTTCTAGGAAACTCCATGTAATCAAATGGCTTTCTGATACTTACTAATCTTTCAACTTATCACTTTATAATATATTTTTATTGTACCACTAACATATAAATTTCCTAAAGGCAAAAGGATTGTATTATTCATGAAACGAGACACATAGATAAAACACATTAAAAGTGTAATAGAGTCTAAAAATCATACCTTCTGATACTGCATCAGCACCAAAAGATAGTATGACATGTTTTTCCAGGTTTTGAAGGTCTAAGAAGCAACCAGATATGGCAGGCATAGAGAAGCCTGGGAAACAGTTCCAAAGAAGAATTATAAAATGTCTTTAAAACTTAACTTGTTTATTGTCACCGGTAAGTATATAAATGTGCATACAGATGCTGATATTTCAGAAAACAAAAATACAAAAAACTACCCCAGACAAAGCAGAGAGAAGGAAAGCTGTCTAACAATGGATCAAGCTGTCTATTGTTTGACTAGAGAGGTCTGGAGAATCATTTCATGCTCCCTATATTCTTATAACTTAGTTTATTATCAGTCCTAGACTCCAGAAAGGTTCAGGATGATTCTCTGCTGCCTGGAGCTGAGGGGAGCCTTTCTAAGTAGATCTTATATTTCACCATTTTCCAATTGTATTTGCCAATGTGTTTCTTTGCTATTCATTGGCTCTGACTTAATTTTTGTGTGTGCTCACTTTATTAATTGTTTAAGTACCTGGGGGACTTCGTGTAGTCTTTTTAGAAGAAAATAGAGATTTGATCAGAAGAAAAAATGTATCTTCTCATGAAAAGGTACTCTTATTTTCAAGTGTCCATACTTGAGGTGCCTGAGGAGATGGCTCAGCAGTTTAATTCATATTGCTCTTATAGAAGGCCCTGGTTAAGTTCCTAGAACCCACAGCAGGTGACACAGGTGTTGACCTGTAACTCAAGCACCAGGGGATCCTACACACTCAGCTGGAATTTATGGGCACCTCCATGGACTTGTGCACATATACTCACACAGAGGTATATGAACATAAATAATAAAAGATATCTTTAATATCTCTTAAAAAGAATAGTTACTTCATTTTACAGGACCCAAAATTCTCTATATTGTATAAGTTGCATTCACATATTGTCATTTTGTGTCCAACATGCATGACAGTGGTTTTGTAAACCTTGTTTAAAACCACAAATCATTTGTATTTTCACACTAAATCAATCCTTCATCTTGGATAACCACACCTGTGGAATAGTCAGAAGGAGCTGACTGGACATGCAGGGAACTAGTCACATTAATACATTGTAAGTTCAAAGATTCAGGATAGTTTTTTTTTGTCTTTATTTTACTTATTTCAACATAGGTATAGAAAAATGAATGGGAAGAATTAGAAATTTGATGATATTTATTTCTGTTTATGTAAATATTTTATACTATTATTATATTTTATGATAAATCTAGTGTTATTCAATTTATCTTTCCCTATGCATTTAGATGAATATATGTGCACATAAATACACATATACACACAGAGACACACAGATACATATATACACACACACAAATATATGTATATATATGTATATGTATGTATATATGTATATGCTTGTATATATTTACATATAATAGATTAAATTATTTTGCAGTCTTTACTATTTCAAGTTACAGAATTTGGTAGAAATTGAGAATTTTTATGTTACCTTAAAACTTTATTATTTAATAAAATTATAATTGCAACTTTATCGCTCCTTCCTTTAGCCTCTCTCATATCTCCTTACTGCTTTTTAAATTGATACCCTCTTTTTCTTTCCTTATTATTGCTACACATAAATACATATTTGCAAATATATATATAAATATGTATATGTATGTGTGTGTATATATATATATATATATATATATATATATATATATATATATATATGCAACTTGATGAATCCATTTAGTGTTGACTTTGTGAATATGTTTATGTTTTCAGGGCTAACCAGTGAAACTAAATAACCATTTATACAATTATCCAGGGGAATGATGATTCTGCTTTTCTTAGCAGTTAATTATCTATAGCACTTCATATATGGGATGGGGTCCATAAGATTTCATTCATCCACATTTGCATGTAATTGTCATTGCCTATAATTGACCTGGTATTGTTAGTATTCAGTTATTTCTTAAACAGCAATTTTGTTGAGATCTTGTGTATGTAGCTTCCTTGTCATATCTAGAAGACAGAGTTTTGAAAGAGATATCCTGGTCCTTTGGCTCTTGCAAACTTTCTATTCCATTTCCTGCTATATACCCCAAGCCTTAGAAGCAGAGCTGTTCTGCAGCTATGTCAATTGCAGTTGTGCAGACCATGGCCAATTCTCTTAGTTTTCACTAGTTTTAGCTCTCTGCAATCAGTTCCATGTACTACCAAAAATGCTTCTTTGATGATGGGTCAAAACTACCCTTATTAATACATAAGAATATATATTTAAGATGCAGTTTGTATTTACAGAGGCTTAACAAATTGGCAGGAGTACATTGTCCTCTAAGAACCATAATCTTGCTAACAATGGGTGGCTGGCTAGGTTTATAGTACTGAGCATTATCTTCTACCTGTTGAGTGTGCCTTAAGATCAATTAGATAACTATTTGTTACTGCCAATATATAAGCGTCGCTACTGCAAATTTTGAGATATCTTGCCTTGCTAATTGTTGTGTAGCATATAGACATAAATGAATATATCTATCGATTACTTCCTTATTTAGCAGATGGCTTGGCACCCTCTAGGAGCATCAAAAATAACCATCGGAAAGGATATTTTTCAGGAAGTTTTGATTTGAATTCTTCAAATTCTATATGCCAAATATGTGCTAACTTTACTAATAAAAATCTTTATCTTCAAGGAGGCATCCAAAGACCAAAAGCAATAGCCTATACCATCCAGAGAGTCTCTTGATTTCTTCTGACCAAAACTACAAAAGGTAGCTTCTCATGCCTGGTACTATTTAGTTAATGTTGTTGTTGTTGCAACAGTTGCTACTGTAATTTTGTTTTTCATTTGTATGTTTTTGTTTGTTGATTTGTTTGTTTGTTTGACTTTCTTCTAGATTGTCTCTATCTCTCATGGACTATCTATCTATCTATCTATTATATATTTTTAGATAAATATGATACCCTATGGCTATTTAAAAGATTTTTAATGCTATTTATACATATCCTTTCTGTATTTTTCCCATTTTCTATTCACTACTAAAATATCCCTATTTTTCCTATTTACCCCTTCATATCAACTGTATTCTGTTATTCTATGGAGTTTTTTATTGTTAAGTTATTAAATTATTTTATTTATTTATATTACAAATATTACCCCACTTCCTGGGTCCCTCTCACGGATTTCTTCACCACCTCTCATCTCCCCTTTACATCTGTTAGGATGCTCCCCACTCACCAACACACCCTCTCACTCCACCACATCACAACCCCCCAGCATCCCCCTTCCCTGGGGCATCAAGTCTGTACAGGATTGCAAGCATCCTTTCCCACTGATTTCTGACAAGACATTTCTCTGCTATATATGTACTAAGGACCACAAACCATCCCATGTATGTTCTTTGCTTAGTCTCTGGGAGCTCCCAGGGGAGCCAGTTAGGTGATATTGTTGGTTTTCCTATGGGGTTGCTATCCCCTTCAATCCTTCCTTTAGCTCTTCCATAGGGGTCACCAACCTCAGTTCAATCTTGGCTGTAAGTATCTGCATCTGTCTTGGCTGGTAGAGCCTCTCAAAGGACATCCATGCTAGGCTCCTGCCTGCAAGCACAACATGGCATCAGTAATAGTGTCAGTGTTTGGTGCCTGCCCATGGGATGGATCCCCTTACTCAGACTGACACAGAAGAATAAATAGAAATAAATCTAAATGTCTTATATGTGTGCCTTCTATTAGAAATATTTGCAGGAATCAATGCAGGTTTAAACCTGAGCATCCTTACCAGTATTTTCTTTCTTTTTTTTTTATCTTTTATTTTTGTTAAAACTATGCCCTTCTTTGTTCTACAACAGATTAAACTCTTTTGATATCACTTACCTGTCTTTGCAGTTTTTTCTAGATATTCTAACCCGTCAGCACATGTAAGCTTTACAGAAACAACTGCAGCAATTTTGGAGAAACTATTTGATAGTATCTTTTATAGTATCAAGCAATAATATGCAAACTTCTGCATTAAGCAAAGATGAAACTAAAAGAAATAAGTTCCTCTCTGTGAATTCAGTTTTTTCAAACCTTGTTTTTACTGATGGTTCTTAAACACTTTAACCTCCCTTGTAGCCCACCACCCACCAGAGGTAATGGGAAAGAAAGGATACAGAAAAAAGCAAATCTGTTTACAAAGGTTTTTTGGAGAAACTCTAGTCTGTGTTGTCTGGAAATCAGCAGTTCAGTTTACAGATCAGCAATGGCAGCTTGATGCACTCGAAAACACTTCACGGATACACCAGCAGTCCAGTTTGATAGTGTCAGGATAGCAAACATGAATCAGCAGGAGGAGGAGAAGTCCTCAGCTGTGCCTCTCTCATCAAAGGGAAAATCAGTGAAGACTCAAGACCTACTAGCTCTATAAGCAAACCTTGTTTTTATACTTTATGGAAACATCATGTGTCTTCCATGGGTCTTGCCTTAGCGTGTGTCTTGCCTCAGCACATGTGTCTGTCTCAGCGGACATCACTCTGCCAAAGACATTTTCAGCTGCTTCACAGTTGTGAACAAGGCATCTAGGGCCAATGCCCCTCTGAATTAAGGTGTTCAGGTTGAGCCTCAAAGAGGGATAAAGTAAGCCCAAAATGGATAGAGGAGATGTGTAAAATAATGCTATAGATTCAAACTTGGAGAGCTAGCTACATGAGGAACAGCAACCGTTCAGTCATTTTCAGTACTATATGCTTGTGAAGAAACCCACAGGAATAGAGTGCTACCTTAAATGATAAGGGGAAGAGAACTTGGCCTGTATACTTGAAGCCATGTTGCCCATTCCCCACAAAGTTGTCTGGTATTAGAGTACTCAGAAGAATGTTTCCTCATGAGTAGAGTCTTCACCCCCATATGTGGCCAATTTATACTATCATTCATATATATATATATATATATATATTGCTTTGGGCACCGGGCTAACTGCTTAGGCTTGGGTGAACGGTACCGTCTAGGAATGCTGGGATTCCCACAGTGAGAGATTAGCCGCAGCTCATTAATAAAGGGCTGGATCCCTCGCTTCCCATGCATAATTCTAAGACGGTTTATTTTCATCATGTGGAAAGTGGCATGAATGGAATTGTACCTTCCCCATTTCCCATAGAGGCGGGGCAGATATAGTAACTGGGAAGGTGCGTGGCTAAGCCTGTAGGTGTCTCACTAACATGGGGATGGCTTGGGGCTGTGTGGCCATGCCTCTACCTGGATGATGTCCATGCCTCTACCAGGCGTGATTTGTGACCATGCCTGGAGCCAAAATGCTTCCTGGAGCCTTGGAATAACGTTTCCGGTCCCTTGCGAATTACTTCACAGGGTCTTCCAGAGTTTGCCTGTGCTCAACCAGTGTACCAGACTGTCTGCCAGATCACTGCCCCACACATTGGTTCATTGCAAATATCTGCAGTCAAATACGTGTTTTTTTTAAGAAGGTGCTTGACAACCTAGGCCTGCAATCTTTGCTTTTAATGAAGCTGAAACAAGAGAATAAATTGAATTTTTTTCTTAGAATTTAATATGGGATAAAGCATAATAATGACAGTAAGATCTTCTTTTAAATAAAAAATAAATTAGAGCCAGGCATAATGATTAATGGCTACATAACTCTAACACTCAGAAGAAATGGCCAGTAGAATCAGGAATTAATTTGTATTATTTTTAAAACAACTTTTAAACTTAAATATGCTGATCATATACTTTCCCTCCCCCAAATTCCTCCAGACTCCCCTCCCTGCCCACCCAACTTTAAGTTCTTTCTCAATAAATATATAAATAAATAAAGTCACACATCAAAACAAATACAAGAACAAAACAAAACAAAACAAAAACAAACACCAAACTGTTATTTCCCAATAAAATAAAACAACTGGGGAGTCCACTATATTTGTGAACTATTCTTGAACATGAGGCATGTTGTGGAGAAGTTAATGAACCAAGCATCACTCTTTTGGAAAAAACTGAACTAATTTTCTATCACTTGTAAGGTATAAGTAATAGTTCACTTGATAATTTCATTTCTCACCTTTCATCAAAGAACTGTCTCTTTGTGACAAACAGAAACCATTACAGAAAACCACACCTGGTTAAAGATGTGAGAACAACCGAACATAGAATCCACAGCACCAAATTATACATCCCCAAAACAACTCTTGCACATAGGTTCAAGGAACATCATGAAAGGGAAAGAAAGGCTCTAAGACCAAGAAGAACAGCAAAACTTCTGAGATTTTATCTTCTAGCAAAAATAGGGAATCTGTGCTCGTGAATAGTCAATAGTATGGCTGCTGTAACAACTCCTGAACAAAGACAACATGGTAATATTAAAAAGGAAATCTCATGGACTTCACCCATAAACAAAGAACTATAGGTAACTATGGAATGCTGATTGCAAGAGAATTAGCCTTCCGCAGAGATGAGACCACTAATTGGTTATCTAATAACCAGCAGCCAATCCTGTAATCTTGTACCCCAAGCAAAGACTCCATGGATTTTACACACACACACACACACACACACACACGTGCATCTGTATTACAAAGAAAAATAAGCCTTGAATTTGAGAGCAAGGCAGTGTGAGATGAGTGGGAGGAAAGAAAGGAAAATCATATACAATATGATTATATTTTAATCATAAGGTTTAGAAATAATATTGAAAAATTATTATATCACAAACTTACTTAGAGCAACTGTATCACATACTGACTTAAAAGTTAGGATATCTTCATCAAAAGGAACATTTAATCCTCTCAATTAATAATTATGAATACATTTTAAATGAACAATGAAAAAGATGATATACAGTCTGGAGCATTTTTGAAGCTATTTTGTGGTTTCTAGAAATTTAATAAAAATGAAGGTGATTTTGATTTTAGAAATACAAGTAAGGACTATCTGGTGAAATGTAATTCACTATTGTTCGTGCTGATGTGTTTTTTATTTCATACTAAATTTATTTCAACATTCTTGGGGACTTACCCACACATACACATAAATATTATATATATATATATATATATATATATATATATATATATATGATATATAGTTGGGAATTTGTATCAATAAAATAAAATCACTGAAACATTGAATCTGTCATAATGTTAATAACTTGACCATTAGAAAGTGCACACTTTAGTAATACATAACTTTTAAATACAGAGCAATCTTGAAGTAAATGGAGTATTGACTAAAGATGAAGTTGTCAGTGGGAAGTGGGATGGGAATTATTTTATCTTAAAATGTTCTAGCCACTTTCAAACAAAACTGATGTTTATTCATAAAAAATATCTATAGAATATCACTGATTGTGAATCTGTTCTTGCATGGAGATGCATTAAACCAATATTGAGTCACTAATACTATAGTTCCACAAAATTCAATTTTGAATTAAACTGTTCATCTGACCATCTTGGATATCAGAAAGAATGGAATCCTAAGTTTTCTAATAGGCCACTATACATAGCTTTTCACATGGTTGCTGAGGAACTGAACTCCAGTCATGATGCTTATGCAATAACCACCTTTAATTAAGTGATGTTCAAACCTTGAGCCTTATAATTAAAACCTTGAAAGATTTAGTTTGATGTTATGATATAAGAATCTTTCCTGTCTCATAAACCTTTCATGATAAATTGAAGTGTCTATAAAAACACCTTCTAAATATGAATGGCTTCTGGATCATGATAAATTTCTCAAAGCATTGACTATTCTAAATTGATAAATGCCTTGTTTTTTTCCAGTTCTGTTTGTTTGGGTTTTTTTGGTTTTTCTGTTTGTTTGTTTGTTTATTTTTAAAGCTTTTTAAACTTTCTTATATTTTTAAGTATAATCTGTGGTTTTGATAAAGACATGTCATTATAACCATATTCAGGTATACGTAGATGCTAGCTGCAGTATTCAATACTTATCATTCAATCACTAGTTCTATAAACCAGATTGAATTTGAAAATGGTGATAGAGTTAATATTTTCTTGTATGAGGAATCATATACATGAAGATCAGTAGGTGTTTAGGAGGTAGATGATTTGAGGGAAGAAGTCACATACAGACCAAAGATAGCTGAGGCATGTCTGTGGCACAAGTTGAGTGCTGATGCTAATTGTCTTTTACATATTGACATAATTATATTCTAGCCACCAACTGCTTTCTGCCTCCACCCTTTTCTAAATGCAATCTGAGGGTCTGTGGGCAATTGCATCAATTTGCCTTTGCATGAGGACAACCCTGCATATAATTAAAGTACCATATAATCAAGAAAATATATAGCTTTAATGGGGACAGGATATGTATCCTATACAAAAATCTATATACTAAGCCAACCTTTGACATTTTAATGGAAAATATGTCTACAAGTAAGCATAATGCTTTAAGCTTTCTCCTAGTTTTAAGCAAGTTGAAAGGTGACTGACTGATAATCAACAGTGGGTGCCTGGCTGTTTCATTAGGAACAATTACAAATCAGAACTGATTTAAATGGTCGTTTTCAAGTTGTGTAAGCACAGCAGAAGGGGACATAATTTCAATCGCTTCCCTCTAGAATACTTTATGGTAAATGTGCTTCTTATGATAATATATCTTCCCACTAGGAAATGTTACCTGTACCTCTCATCAGTGGTTGTTTTCTCTGAAGCTTTATTTTTCTCATTTTATGGTGCCAAAACAGTGTTTTAAATGCTTTGGTTGACAATGAATCCTGAAAAATGGGCCCCAAGTACCCTTAAAGTTTCCAGTTGCTATTTTAAATTAATTACTTTGATGACAAAATAACTTTAAGGATCGTTTTATAATTTTCAACATAAAATAATATTATGATAATTTAATTTCTCTGTCATTCTGCTTCCTTTACAATCCATTTGTGCCATCACTGGAACTCAGAGAAAAACCTGAGTGTGAAAAATGAAACAGCAATATTTGTGAACAGAAATGGCATTATGAAAATGAGTCTGGTAACAATGTTGCCACCTTCAAAAGATCATTAGAGCTATATTATTCATTAATCTATATTCACTGCACACATGCCTGTGTTACATTTAATCCCTAACATTTACCATATGCACCAATTCCAGGGACATTATACGCACATGTAGTATGTTGCCTAAATAAGAGAATGTACCCACAGATGAATATGTTTAAAGCCTATTTTATGTCTTTGAATTATCAACTGTCTTACATAAATCTGAACAACTACTAGTTGCAAAGCTTCATAGCATTCTCTCACATACACAAACACATATGCACATGTACACGCACACATATATTCATAGGGGGTTATCCTATAGTTTGGCAAAGATGCCCCTAACATCACTACATAACCTCTTTTAGAATTTTTGGTAACTGAGGTACCCTTTGCACCCTCCAAAATTACAGGGTATTGTGAATGTTCCTGCTTACATTCCTGAGCTTAACAGTAAAATTCTATTGCTGAAGAGGCTACATTCTTGAATTATAAACATTGTGATATCAGACTGATAGTGACATGAAAGTCATCCCAACTGGGATTTAATAATCCTAAAAGGTTTTATGGGTACTACTGGAAGAGAAAAGCAGCCAGTAATCATATCCAGTTGTGAATTATACAAAAATATTAATGATTGGCAAGTTGTACCCACAGGTGTAATAATGGCATGAACATCAAGGGAGTAAATAATCATTTTTTTAATTACATTTAAGTTTTGTGCCAGAACTTTCAAAATGAAACAAAGCAAAAAATAGGAATGAAGTTAACATAGGACCTGGGCAATAGAAAATGCAAAAATACCGATGAAGAAAATGTAAAAAGATACCAAATCATCTTATGTTCACATTAGGAGAAGTAGTATTGTTAAATGTTCAGAATATAAAAAGCAATGTACTGAAAAAAAAACACAGAATCTCTGTTATATTTTATTTTATATTACCACCACATTTTAGGGCTAATTTATGTCTCTAACAACAGTATGTATTGGAGTTCATTTGTCCAGTGCAAGTAAACAATCACTCTACCAATGAATGGATTCCTACCTCATAATTTACTCTCATACAAAAAGTGTTCAAATGATCCACATTCCTCACATAAAAATAGACACAAAGATCAATATAATGCAATAAGCATCTCAAAGAGAACATAAACACATATACTGAAAACTGAATGAAGACAAAGAGAACTACACAACCCTATTAATAAACAAAACTGAGGAAAGGGTATGAATCTATACAGAAACATAAAACAGTGCCACTCTCATTCTATCCAAAATCACATTAAAATGAGTCAAAAACATAAATATGAGATCTATAGTTATAATACTTTACCAATATAATAAAGTAAATGCTTTTGATTATTAGGGTAGACATATTTTGGTTAGAAAGCAAAATCAATAATAGAAGGGAAACAAAACCAAACACAAAGAAACAAATGATATTAGTGCAGAATTTTACCAAACTTAATGCCAACACTCCTGAAATGACTCTACAAAATAGAAACATTAGAAACATTGCCCAATTCATTTTATGAAACCATAGTTTCCCTGATAACCAAATCAGATAATTATTTGCAAACCAAATCCAAGAATCCATCCAAAAGATCATGCAACAAGATCAGTCCAACAGTTGTCAACGAGCTTCCCACTCTGTATTTATCAGGCTCTTGCAGAGCTTCTCAGGAGATAGCCATATCAGGCTTCCATCAACAAGCACTTCCCAGCATCCACAATAATGTCCAGGGTTGGTGGCTGTCTATGGTATGGATCCCCAAGTGGGGTAGTCTTGGGATGGTCTTTCCTTCAGTATTTGCTCCACACTTTGTCTCCATATTTCCTCCTGTGAGTATTTTGTTCACCCTTCTAAAAAGCACTGAATCATCCACATTTTGGTCTTCCTTCTTCTTAGGCTTCATATGGTCTGTGAATTGAATCTTGGGTATTCTGAACTTTTGGGCTAAGATCCACTTATCAGTGAGTACATATTATGTTTATTCTTTTGTGACTGAGTTACCTCACTCAGGATGATATTTTCAAGTACCATTCATTTGCTTACAAATTTCATGAAGTCGTTGTATTTAATAGCTGAGTTTTATTCCATTGTGTAAATGTACCAGATTCTCTGTATCCATTTCTCTGTTGAGGGACATCTGGGTTGTATCCAGCTTCTGGTTATTATAAATATGGCTGCTATGAACATAGTGGAGCATGTGTCCTTGTTATATGGAGGATCATCACAGGAGTGGTATAGCTGTGTCTTCATAGAATTATTTCCAAATTTCTGCAGAACCATGAGATTGAATTCCAAAGTGATTGTACCACCAGCAATGGAGGAGTGTTCCTCTTTCTCCATATCTTCACCAGAATCTACTGTCACCTAAGTTTTTTGTCTTAGCCATTCTGATTGGTGTAAGGTAGATACTTAGCATCATTTTTATTTGCATTTCCTTGATAACTAGAGATGTTGACCATTTCTTTATGTGCTTCTTTGCCATTGGAGATTACTCATGGGGCCGCCCATTCATTTTAAAACTTTTAATTCAGAATTGTTCCTGTCTAAAGGAAATACAGGGACAAAATTGAAGCAGCGACAATAGAAAAGGCTATTCAGAGACTGCCCCATCTTGGGATTCCTCCCATTGGCAGACACCAAACCCCTACACTATTGCTGATGCCATGTTGTATTTGCAAACAGGAGCCTGGTATAGCTGTCCTCTGAGAGCTTCTGCCAGCACTGACTAAGACAGATACAGATACTCATAGCCAACCATTGCACTAAGCCCCAGGACCCCAATGGAAGAGTTTGAGGAAGGGCTTAAGGAGCTGAAGGGGACTGCGACCCCATAGGAAGAGTAACAGTATCAACTAACCAGACCACCCAGAGCTCCCAGGGACTAAACTACCAATCAAAGCATATATGTAGGTGGGTCCATGGCTCCTGTTACATATGTTAGCTAAGGATTGCTTTATCTGGCATCAATTGGAGGGGAAGCCATTGGTCTGTGGAGGCTTGTTTCCCCAGCGAAGGGAGATACGAGAGGGGTGAGCCAGGAGAGTGTGGGTGTGGGGGGGAGCCCCCTCTTAGAGGCAAAGGAATGGGATTGGGGGTTTATGGAGGGGAGATCTGGAGGGGGACATTTGAAATATAAATGATAAAATAATTAATATAAATAAATTGATACATAAATGAGTTGACTTTCACAGTTTCTGACACCTGAACATTTGCTACCTAGTTGGTGGTCCTCTTTGAATATCTTTAGAGGAATGATGTCTTGCTCAAATAATACATCATTTAGGGAAAAATTTGAAGGGTCACAAGTCACACACTATTCCCAGTAGTATTTTCTGTTTCCTGATTGTGGTTTGAGATGTGAGTCCTCAGCTCTCAGCTACTGATCCAGTTTCCATGCATGCTTGGCCATGCATTCCTGCTGTGATGGTGTTGAATTCATACCTTTTCAGTTGGTGTGATAAAATGCTATGACCAAACAGAACTTAATGAAGAAAGAGAAAATGTGGCCTATTGACTTTAGAAGTAGTCCATAATGGTGGAAGAGACAGGAAGCTAAGAGATCACATCATTAACTCCAAATAGAATGCTGAGAGAACAAATGCTCAATGGGACAAAGTTATGAATTTTCAATGCTGGTCACCAGTGACAAGTTTCACTTAGCAAGGTTGTGACTCCCAACCTCAACAGACATAACTACCAACTGGAGTGCAAGTACTCTAATACCTATGCCTGAGAAGAACACTCAAACCACCATAATCGTGCTACAGAACATTAGCAGAAAAACCTAATGGGAAGGCTGCTTGAGAGTTTGTTATTTAAAAATTCATTTCATGCCACAAAACAAAACCTCTAGTACCAGGAATGAGTAATACCATGTTGAATAGTTCTAAGGAGTTCCATTGAAATCTCACAAATAACCCAGAATATTGCCAAGATTAATGATTGTTTTCCACAAAGTGGTAGTAATGCCCTATTGCTGAAGACTATGCAAACATCCAACATGATATAACCTGGGGGCACCTAGCTATCAACTTTACCCCTACTGACTAGTGATCATGATATTTACGTACTACCAAAGAAGAAATGCAATCACCAAACTAACTATAAAATCTGCAACCTACAAAAGTGAAATGCCTATGAGTTATGCAGCGATAATAGTGTCACTAATGTTGTAGAAGTAACCAAGCATTCTCTGATTGGATTTAAGGCCCACCTACTCCATGAAATGAAACCCATGCCAGACGTTGCAAAGATGGCCAAGAACCTGAGACTGAATAGGCCTATTTACCTAAGGGGAAATAAAATACTATTGTTCTGCTAAAGGAACACAACAGTAAAATGAATTTAATGACAACTGTCTTGTTTGAGATGATGTCAGAGAAGTCTGTAGTAGATGGGAATAAATATAGAAACCCACAACTAAACACACACACACACACACACACACACACACATACACACACACACCAGAGTGAAAGACATCAGAGCACTAGACTAAAATGAGTTCTCTTCCACTCAGAGTTCAAGAATCCATGCTGAAGAGGAAACAGAAAGTTGCAGATCTACAGATGATGGATAACTCAAAAGAAACAGTGTCTTCAAGACACAAGAGGACCGATGTATATATGAATGCATAGATATTGTGGCAGTAAGCACAGGTTCAAGCCAGTTGGGGTTCCATCACTGAGATGGAAAAGTGGACTCATGCTCCTACATCTGACCCAGAACCTATGCAGATTGTACCCACTGGAAAAACAAAGCTTAGTTTCTCCAGTGTTGTATATCTGGATATATTAACCACAATTCATGTAGATCTCATACACAAGACTTGATGAACAGAATAAAATGAACTGTGTCTTAGTTTTGTGGACTTTAAAACTCATTTCGCTTTATTAGGTCATTTTTTGTTTTTAATGAGCCTTTTGTTTTTATATTTTTGTATCTGTTTTTGTAAAGGGTTTTGTGTATGTGTGTGTGTGTGTGTTTCTTGGTTTCTTTTTAATTTCTTTGCTTTCAATTTTGTTTATTTTTTTCAAGAAAGATAAAGAAAGAAAGAAAGAAAGAAAGAAAGAAAGAAAGAAAAAAGAAAGAAAGAAAGAAAAGGAATGGAATTGGACAGATGGGAGAATGTGGTATCTCTTTGAAAAGTTGGGAGAGGGGAACATTGTGATTAGAATATATCAAATGATAATTATTTTAATTAAAAATAATAATAAATAAATTCAGGTAGCACTTTGAGGTTTTATATTTGCCTTTCCTTTTTGTTATTAAAATTATCCTTATATCATCTCTCTTTTCCCTTTTTTTCTATCCAAACCCTTCTATGTATTCCTCCTTGTCAGGTAGGTTTTTAATGAAGTACAATGAATATAGATGTGCGTATTAAGTTTGATGACAGCATATAATAGAACTTCACCTTAAACATAAAACGATTTAGGTTTTCAAAAATGTTAAATTTAAAAACTTTACCAAGAAACTTGCCTTTTCTTTGCTATTCTTTCCAGCACACACATGCCCTCTCTAAAACATAAGGACACAGCTTTCCCATCTCTCACCTCACCGCTTTGTTTAGTGAACTACCACTTGTTTGTTGGAAAATGGTTTCTTAGTCTTGTGCTGAGAGTAGTGTATGTTAGTAAAACTGGAACAGTGAGTTCTTGCTTGTTCAGATGCTAGAGGATCTAGATGCAAACTCTCACAGAAGATTAATATTTTTAAAGTATGAAAACTTTTATAAAAACTGCATTTGCCTTCATTTTCCCACATACTTTGAGTTTATGATAAATTCATCAGTTTTCCTTCCAAAATGGAACAAGGGCAGAACTAGAAATAGCAGTAAGCTTCTCTGCTCTTTTACCCCAGCCTTTAAGCGAAGAAAGGCTTCCTGGTGACAGGAAGTAATGGATTGAAAGGGTAGGAAACATCTACTCCCTGTACTTGGATGAAAACTAGCTTTTAAAAAGCTTTTGTCTTTTTAAAATATCTTAACATATTTGTGAATTGAAATGGAATATAATTCTGTCAGTGTTTTATAATAGAGAGGTTACACACCTACTCACTACTGCCCTCAATAGTCACAGGATGTTCCCTAGAGTTTTAAAGACCTCGAAGCTGGTGTAGACTGGGTTTGTGGTTTTGATGATGAACAGAATTGGAAAGCTGGACTGTATAGTACAGTAGAGGTGGCAAGAAATTTAATGTAGGCTTAAGGTTGCTTAAGATTCTCAGGCAATGTCTGGAAATAGGAAAGAGGCTCTGCCTGAGGCTATATAAATTCAGACCTCAAGCCTGGGTCATTGCTATTTTGACATAAAATATCTATATGTAAAAGGAATATTCAGCTTAAATAGCAAATGCTGTCAATTCTTGCTTCTTAGCTGGCAGGGGCCTTTAATCTGATTTTAGGATGAGAGTCTCTTTTCCTTCTTATAGTCACAAAATTTCCTTGTCTTTCTGTCCAGGCTCAATTCAAATGTTCAAATATTGAAAATATGTTATTAAAAATGTTGTATGTCTTTTCAGTCATCCATTAACTGTTGTGTGATAGTGGAAAATCATGAGAATGCCAGGGCAATTAATCAATTGCTTGGCTCTTAAAATGATACTGGGTGGAAATGGTGGTTGCTTAAAATACAATTTGTACATTTTATGTAGATATATGTGTTGGCTACCCAAGGCAATATAAAGCAATGTGTATCCAACAGCTTTGAAACACTTTGAAACGTAAGTATTAATAATTCAAAATGTTGGGTTTTCTCTGTATTTATCAGTAGAATTTGATCTATCTTTAGAATAAGGTTAGAAAAATGCAAGAGAAAAACTAATGAAATGAAATGCATTCACTTAAATAACATCAACGTTCTATTATAAAGACACCAATGTAAATAAAACCTAATCCCCGTGTCTAAAATAACAAGGCCTTCTTAAAGACGTTGCTGTGATCTTAGTAGTATTATGTAATTGACTTATTTGACAAGATTTTTTTAAACCATTGTTTTTGCTTGCATTTCACACTTTTGGTTTCTTTGGGAAATTGCCTTAATAAAGGCAAGGTGCACTTAATCATCAGACAGTATTGAAGTCTTTTAAACATCTATTTTGTAAGCAACTGATTTCAAGATCCTTTTAGTTCTGTATAAAGGCTAAGTATTGATGGCTCCTTAGTGTATCGATATAGTTTCATAATATGGAAGTAGAGATTGATAGCTGCACTGGCTGGTTTTGTGTGTCAACTTGACACAAGCTGGCATTATCACAAAGAAAGGAGTCTCCCTTGAGGAAATGCCTCCATAAGATCCATTTGTAATATCTAGGCATTTTTTTCTATTAGTGATCAAGTGGGGAGGGTGCAGACCATTGTGGGTGGTGTCATTCCAAGCCTGGTAGTCCTGGGTTCTATAACTGAGCAAGCCAGGAAAGGCAAGCCAGTAAGCAGTACCTCTCCATGGCCTCTGCATTAGCCTCTGTCTCCAAGTTCCTGCCCTGTGTGAGTTCCTGTCCTGACATCCTTTAGTGATGAACAGCAATGTGGAAGTAGAAGCTGAATAAAAACTTTCCTCCCCAACTTGCATTTTGATCATGATGTTTTGTGCAGAAGTATAAATCCTGACTAAGACAATAGTCATTGGATATTTGTAAACCTATACACAATTATTGTATTTTTAAATTAGTTTACCTTTTATGTCTGTGTTTTGCGATGCCTCATACACAGCTCTCTTTTTAGATTCTGCAAAAGTAGTGTCTAACAAAGGAATCTGAACTCTGTTTTTGACATGCTGAGATAGGGCCATAGAACAAACAAAATGGACTTCAGTCATGCTTGACATATGAACCATCCCTTCTATTCCTCTTAGTCACTTAAAATTGGGCCTTAATGATTTATTGGCACTAATTCCTTGACATCTGTTACTTATATTTCATACCCCCTCACTCTACCCTCCCTATATGGGACTAACAGGGACAAATCTGTTTCCTTATAATTATGAATGTGTTCAGAGAATATTGTTCAAAGACAAGGTGGGGGGATTGTAACAGTTGAAAATACATTAAAGTAAGCATGATGGTTGCACTTGTTTGTAATTCTAGTTCTTAAGAAGCTGAAGCAGGAGTATCATAAGTTTCAGATCAACCTAAACTCCATGAAAGATCCTCCTCCAAACCAAATAGATGGAATTTCTCATGCCAGTTCTGCCAAAAGTAACTAAAAGTCAAGCAAGCATTTATGGGTTACACAGGAATTGTTCTTGTGCTCAGCAGCCTGTTAATAACAATATATTCTAGTTTTGATTCCTGTATATATTCTGTTCGTATTTGTTTTAGGTACAGACATATTTCATCTCAAGATGAACAATGAGGGGTTGAAACAGGCTTTTCTGGAAAGAATAAATAGACTTTGAAAAGATAGATGTCCTCCCTTGCTGTGCTATCTATTGAAAAATAAACCCTAAGAAATTAGAATTTTCTCAGTAATAATACATGGAGAGAAATAGGCTACCATTCTGGAAAGTCAGAGGAGGAACTTTTCTCCTCTAGAAAGATTTACTACTTTTCTGGTGACCTTGAAAGAGAGACTGACCTTGAAGGAAATGTTTGGATCCCATGCAGTGGTAAGAAGCTATCTCACAGTCACAGACCTGGCAGTTATTGGGTCTCCCACATGTAAATTGGGCAGAGCTCATTAATGGTGTTTGGAAGCTTATATACATTAAGTTGTTATTCAGTATATGCTGTTTTCAATTTATAATGAGTATATCAGTACAACATTCCGTATAAAGCACAGTACCTGTAACTTGGGAACTAGGGTAGTGTTTGGAGAAGTAAATGGAACTAATGAGAGGAGAGAACGAGACATAGACAGATACAAACTGCAAAATGTTGGATTGGTAGAAAGGAGGGTATTATTTGAGAAAAGTTCAGGAAAGGGAGAGAATATGAACAAAATATATTGTATGAAAAGATTTAGAAATAAATTATGCAAATGCACACACACACACACACACACATTCACACATACTGCCACAATTGGTTTCATTCATTACATGTAATGATTCTTTAATCTGCAATTTATTTCTCATTTTTAGTCCTCCAACTGATGAATCTAGAGTTCAGATGGACATTCCCTGAATACTTAATATTGTACATCAAAATGAAATTTATACACATGGCAAATGTTCATATTATACTTTGACACTCAAATATATAAACTTACTTTTATAAGTAGAAGATAATCAAGCAAACTCATTCGTTTGTGAGTAGGTCAGGCTACATTTGTCAGTTTAAGCTCTCAGATAGTCATCCAATTACAGATTTCTATGTCCTGCTACCTAAGTCCTTTTGCCTGTGATCATACATAGTTCTGGAAGCCCTGAACCCATGCTTCATTTAAACTCTTCTTTATAGCCTCCAGGCATAAGGCATCTGGATCTTGTACAGGCAAGTGCCTGCTGATGTCAGCTGGAGTTTGACTGCCTGCGTGCTGTGGCATCCAGCCTCAAGTCATTTATTATAAATATTTTGGACACATCAGATTCATACACACTCTACTTCAGCTGAAAAGATAAATAGTTCGGACTTTCCCCAGTTACTAAATTTCTCAAAGGAAAACAACTTCCTCAAAGTGATCTTTCTTAAGAGCAGATCCAGTAGGGCTTTTAAGTCCTCCACACCTAAGTTTTCAGTACAACATTGTTTTTTCCTGGAACTATACAACCCCATAGGAAGAACAACAATATCAACCAACCAAACCCCCCAGAGCTCCCAGGAGCTAAGCCACCAAACCAGAAGTACACATGGTGGGACCCATGACTCCAACAACACATGTAGCAGAGAATGGCCTTGTCAGGCACCAATAGAGGAGAGACCCTTGGTTCCGTGAAGGCTTGATGCCCCACTGTAGGGGAATGCGAGGGCAAGGAGGTGAGAGTAGGTGGGAGGGTAGGGGAACACTCTCATAGAGGGGACCAGGAAATGGGATAACATTTGAAATATAAAGAAAGAAAATATCCAATATATGTAAAAAAAGGAAAGCTGTGTTTTAGAAAGCAAATTGCTACTTATTTATTACAGATAAGAATTTTTTGCTAATGAGAACAGTGACTGAGAGACTGAGAACTTTAATGTATTTTGGAAATCAAATTAAAAAAAAAAAACTTTGTTTTGTGATGAGTCACATAAAAGAACAAAAATATAGTCATACACAAGCTTCTCTTGCATTTCAACCAGGTCTCTTACTGGTTCAAGGCTTCTTTTACTTTTCAAAATTTTTTTCTAAAATAAATTCAAATATAACATTTCTAGTTGTTATTATTTTCTAATTCATGCTCTGAATAGAGAGGAAATTTCTTTATGCTTTCTCGATTTTGTCTTATAAAACAACAGGAATTGTTTGAGGTGAAAATTCTTACATATTGATTTCAACAGAAAGACTAATTATAGGAAAGACAAGTAATAATTCTACTTTTACTTAGGGACAAGAACTTAATTCTCTTAATTCTAAATGAAAATAACATCACAGTACTTACTAGTTAAGGAAATTAATAGAAGTATTTAATTTTCAAACATTTCAGGATTGATTAAGAAGCTATTTTATCAAGGCTTATTACGGCAGCAAATTCTTTTGTCACTATCGTTCTCCTTACATGATTATTTCTGATAATGAATGTTACTTTCATGATTATAATATACCCATAAATGTATGTCATATTGAAACTATACAGTTTGTGCATAGGCATATAAATACATGTTATCTTGAAATGGAATATTCAATTATTTAAAACTGATATTGTGTTTTCACAGATGAAGAAAATTAGTTATGAAAAGAACATTTTCTCACTGTGGAAATTTTCTAAAACCACTTGTTTCTGTGAGTGGCAGGAAACCAGAAATAATTCTGTGGCTACTTATGGTTAATGAGTCATGACAAATCTAAACAAGCAAATCGTTCAGTAGCATTAGATTTGACCGTTCAGGCTCTGTATTTCAATAGCCCAATTATTGGAGCAATTAAGCAAAAATGTAGTCAAACTGAATGCCCTGTACTGTGAAACCCATCATAGGAATGAATAATACATTTTTAAATTGAATTGGCTTTTTTTTCCCTTTTGGTCAAAAGTTGACACAACATAGGCTATCAACATCTGCTTGTCTTTTAACATTCTAAGCAACAAGTCAAATTACACAAATTAATTTAAATTTTGTTTTTATTTAATGAGATTTTGAATTAAATGTGTTGAGCAAACATATATGAAAATTTGATTCCAGATCTTGTGCATGTGTCTCCATTATTAATATTAAATATTAAAGGGACTAAGGAAAAATAAGAGGGCACTTACTTTTGGGGGAAGCAGGATAACAGTGCTCGTCTAAATGCAAGGTCTACCTTGAAAAATTACACCAGACAATCCTACGTACAGTCAAAAGCACAAACAGTGTGTTTAGTTAACACAAAGAAGATACAACTCACATTTGTTGTTAGATAAAAATAGTCAATTCAGTGAGAATAGTCAACCGTGTAGTTGTCTTTATACACACCAAAAATCTATTCCACTAAATTCAATAGTGTCTAAATTTTCACTTTCCCTTTGTGTTCATCCAATACAACCTAATGAAGAATGTAACAAATCCCAAACAGATGAGTGTGGTGCAAAGGGAACAAACTACAGTCCATCGACTTTACCAATATCATAGATTGTTTGAAACTGCATAGCCCTAACGGATGTGACGAAACACAGCAATCAATCATTCTGACAACTAAGCATCACCTTTGACCAGAAACCCACAAACATTCCAAAAGATATCTCTGAAGCACCAGTCAGTATTCATTTCATATTTTCTTTACAATAGCATTAAGCATTTTACACCAAATATTAGTTGACAGCACTTTCCGTGCTCCAGCCTCATGAGAATTTGCATGCTATCCTACCACTGTCCCAGAGGCTTGACTGGAAGGACCTTTTGATCCACTGTGGGGGAGAATAGCATTTTTCACTTACCAAGAAGACTCAGTTAACTATTTGTGATGGATGTAGATGTATAGCATTTATTTCAATTTCCTCCCACTTTTTCTCCTGAGAGGAGAGTCACTAAATTCAAGTATATATGGAATAGGGACATCTATTTAAATCCATACAACAGCTAGATAAAACAATAATGGTGTTTTTCAACTTTTATATTCTTGTCTGTTCACAAAATGTCTTTATTGTTACCAGAATGACATATTGGCAACAGAGTTCAATATTCCATTTCACCTTTCTCCGTCAATTTTAAAGCTTGCTGCCATTTTTATGTTATATGTTCAGAGAGCTCTGATGCCATTGTGACTCTCAGTTCTCACTAGACTTGGCTTTGGTTGCTTTTGCTTGTTTCTCTCTGGAAAGCTATGTCTTATGTACTAAACTTTCCAGAATAATAAAAAAAGTTTTGCTTCTTATCTCTTCATTTTAAACATTTCAAAGCTTCCATTTTTATTAAATTATTAACTTTTTTATTTATGAATATATGTAAATATGAAGTTATTTATTTGATTAATTCCATAAAATCATGCTACCAATTGATAAGGGAGTCAATAAAGAACTATTTTTAAAATGTATTAACATGTTTGAATTATATTTCTTGTTAACATTACGAAGAATGAAAACAACCAGGTGATGTTTAGTCTAATATTATTGGAAGTGTTCCTATTATTTCACACACAGAATTATGTGAACACAGAACAGGCACTCACCCCTTGACCAAATTACATAGCAGTGAAGAGAGAGAAACAAAGGGAAGAAGAAAGAGATGGATAGAGACAGGGGAGGGGCTTTACACTGGTGAGTACCTAAAAGAGACACCATTAGCAATAAACAATTAAACAGGCAAAGACCAAGTTAAGTGTGGAACTGTATTTTAACATCAATTAAGACCCCACCAAAAATAGGTCTAAAAGTAAATAGATTCTAGATTCATCAAATGGAAATTTAGTGAGCTTTTTCTCTTAAGTAGTAGAAAGATAAATATTTTTTAGGACTTTGATATCAATTTAGAGGACTTTATTGTATGTAAAGATTGGAAATACAGGAAAAATGTTAATATTTAAATCAATATTTAATAATTTTTATATAAATAGATTGTGAAATAACTTGCCTTCAAAATCTGAAAAATTGTTTCAGGTAAACATATTTATTGCTCTAAAAAAATTGGGGGAGGGGTTACTTTATCCAATAGGATTTAGCAAGTCAATAATTTATCAAACATGAAATTTTAGACCCAACTACAAATCCCAATGTTTTTCGTATTTTATATTTTTATAATTTGCACTACTGTGATTTACTCTTGTATCCAGCTTACTGCTTCATGTAATATGTGTGCATTAGCAAATTAAAGAAGAACACAGTGCTGTTGTTACAGCATGGTTTTTAGAGGAAGACCCAGTAAATGCCTCACTCCAAAAGAAAGCCTTTTAGAGCTGGGAAGGATTTACGGTTTTCACTCACCTAGCCAAAGCTACCTTGCTTTTCACTGCAGAACAGTCTGGAGGCAGTTTTCTTTGACAGAGATCACACAAAGGTCTCTGGGCTTTCAAGGCTGTGTGTTATTGGCTCAGTTCCATCCTGGTTTTAAAAAATTGTCTAAATTCATGAAGAACCAAAATAAAATCCAATATTTAACTAATTCATAAATCAATTGTATTTGGTTACCTTTCCTGATGCTGTGATCAAATACTTGGCAAACTTAAGGAAGAACTTATTTTGATTGCCATTTCCCAGCACAAATCCATCAGGGAGAGAAGTCAGGGTAATCAGGGTAAGGCAGATCAAGCAAACTCTCCAATCAGTAAGCAGAGAGAGATGGGTCTCGTGCTCAGCTTGCTTTGTCTTGTTTTTTATTTTTTGTTGTTGTTGTTTTTGTTTTTATTTATTTTTTCTTCCTTTCTGTGGACACTGCCCATGAGATGGTGCCTTCCATGGTTGAGATAGGTGTTTTGGTTCTGTTTAACTTTTCTGTAAACACTCCCATAGTTCTAAGTCCAATAAAATTTAAAATGAAGATTAGCTGCCACAAGTAATTTTCCAAATTGAAGATCAGTCACATTTAACTTGATCAAATGAAGGTAAGCAAACTCACCAAATTTACTCCATTAAGAGACACTACTAAATTGGAAACAAAGACATTTTCTTACCATCTAAGCACATCCAGTGTTTCACTCTGTATCATATAATATGTCTCATAGACTAAAACACAAGATTACAAAGTCGTTCCAAGTTTGTGACATTTATAGTATTTGTATTACTTTCTTCTGTATTGTTCTTATATCAGTCATTGTTATATATTTATGTTTTCTTTACTGTTGTTTTCCACAATTACACAATTATCTAAAGCAAAGATAACTGTGTTAGGAGAAGGGAAAGCGGTTTTTTGTTTTTTACATGTTTCTGTACACACTACATAAGAAAAAATATGAAACTGAACATATGTGTGGGTGGTCTCATGACCCATGACTGGATGATTTCCAGATGCAAAGGAAACTCATCCACATCAAATTCTACTCTAGGAATTATGGCAGCAAGTGTCTCTTTAGGAACAATCTGGTCCCCAGCATTGCATGTTCTGTTTCCAGCTACATTGTGCATGACTATCTCCTGTCTCCTTCTCTCCATGACCTTCACTGTTCCTGCCACATGGATGTGAACATTTTATTCCTCTACCCTTCTCTTTCCTAGCTTTTTCTTCTTTGTATCTTTTTCTTCACTCTGCCAATTTCTCTAACCTCTTTACTACTTAGCCATTTGAAAGACAATAAATAAATAAGTAAATAGATAAATAAATAATTCTTCAGGATTTAAACTTCTAGAAAGTACTTTCTACGAGATATGGTTGTTTGTTTATAAGGCTTGATTAAAAGAATTATACATAGTGGTATAATGTTCAGAGAAAAATCTCCAGACTAGACTTGTCCTGATTTTCTCTGGCTTATATCTAAATTTATACTATGCTTATGCTTGCATACACACATGTATTCATTTGACTTAATTTCTATTCACATGTGAAATGCATACAAAATTAAAACCTCTTAATGCTGATTCACCAAAATTTGTATTTCTTTGTAGTAAACTTAGTGTGTAAACAATCATATATTAGTCATGTAAACTGTGTCTAGACACTGGTCTTATTCAGTGTAACAGAACAGAATTTCTCTCACAAATAACCCCATAATTAATATCAGATTTATATTAGTAGTGGAGTGTGTGGTCTGTGAATATTGTCAGAAAGGGATGTCTGTTGTAAAGAGCTGTACATGGAACAATGATGGGGTCCATCTAAGGTGCTATGTCAAGCCCTACATGTACATTTGTCTTTGTTCTCCAGGCTTTGAGTATATCTTCCTCCACACTCCATTTCCCCCTCTATAAAACAATGTATAAACACAGATATAAATGTTCTTAAATATTTCTCCTGATTTTTCTCTATCATCTACTGCTCCAAGTCCCAAATTCTTATCATCTTAATCATCTATATTTCTCTTTATTTTTTCTCTCAATTTACTTCACAGTAATATCTACTTTTACCATGTGACAGAGAATATGCTCACAGGGGACATATGTGATCTTTTAACCTCTGTGTCTTGGGTGCTTTGTTAGCATTGAGCTTTTGCAAAGATGTTTTATCTAGATCATAACACAAGGTTATTCATGGAAGAAAATTTTGACTACCATAATTGAAAAAAAAAAACCTCATTATATCCTGAATAAACTTAATTTTTCCTCCTATGGACACTTGTTATATGAGATTAACATCCCAATGTGAATTATGTTACACATACCTTTAAATTAAATGTTAGCATTCATACATCATTTACAATCTAAAAATGATTATAAATTATTTTATCATATAAATCAATCCTGATTTGTGTAGCCATTTCTTCATTAGAGGACATTTAGATTTTTCTTTCTGTTAGTATAAAGAAAAAGCATTATCCATATATGGATATATGGATATCTCTATCAGTTTGTCAAATGTTATCAATGGTTACACAATACATTCTGATCTCTCTTTAACTTATTAAGAAGCACTTTGTTAATTCTGCAATCTCACTGTGAATTCTTTTTTTCTTTAATACAATGGAACTATTGTCAAAGTGTTTGTTCATATTTTCTCTTTTATTTACTACTTTATTCCATAAAACATTACCCTATTTACCACTTCTATGTGATATATCTTCTTATATTATGCAAAAATGTCTCTCTGTGTAATTAGTTCTTGCCCATTTAACTGTAACACTATAAAAACTTCTTTTGTTCTAGTTGACTGCAGTTTTCCAGGGACCAGCAGAAAAAAAAGTTAGCTCAAAAGATCACTAATCTCTTTTGAGGATATTAATTCTCAGTTCCTCCTCTGTGCTTTCATCTTCAGCCAAAAGTAGTCCTTGGATGGTAAAATCATTACTGAAAACCTCATCAATTTTATGTCAAGTGTTTAACTGGTTCCTTGTTGTGGATAGCTCTGTGTTGCTTGTATTGTTATGCTAATTCAGCTCTCCCAGGAGGGGTTGTCTGGAATGAGGAATGATTCTTGTACTCAGGTGATTTCTTGTGAACCTCACAATTGAATAAATGGACCAATCACTGGTCGAGTAGGCAGGACTTCCAGGTTGGACAGAGGAAGAGAAGAAGGAAGAGAGAGTTACAAACTGGGATAGTGTAAGAGCAAGATGTAGCTGCTAGGGTTTTCTGGTTTCATGGTGAATCCAGAGGAATTAGATTTAATATGGCTTACAAGATTTGGATTCTAGTTGTTGCACACAGAGATTGAGTTACCTTTGTTTCTGAGCTAAGTTTGTGTGGTATTTTTCTTCTCTTGGCAACTCAACTGGGTTCCTGAGAGAAAGGAATGGCAGCAAAGCCTGAGCTTGCCTGATGTGCTGGTGGACCTGAAGGTCGAAACTACCGGTAGTTCCCCCTTGCAAAGACATGGAGATCGAGAGTGATGCAATCAGCAAGAGGTTTATTATTTCCAATGCATTGGGGTCATCCTGAACATGAGGCAGAAGCAACCCCATGGAGCCTGTTCAGGGACCTTATATAGGATTTTAGAGCAGCCACCATTAGATACAATGTGATTGGCAGAACAGTGTGACTTTTAAACTGATTGGTCTTTAGGGAATGAGGTAGCAGGGGCTTAATCAGCCCCTGCCTTCCAGCCTATGTGCTTTCTAACCTGTTTCTTCCAAGTGCTTGGAGGTGGGGGGAGGGGAGGAATGCCCGTCCCACAGGGAATATCTGCTAGCTAGGTGACCTTATCTCCAGAGAGGGGAGAAGGGGAGGAAAAGCATTTCTTTCATCCCCTCCCTTTTTTCCTTGATAGCATTTCACTCATGAAATTACAACTCATTTTGATCTAACCCTAGGAACTGTTGCCATAACATCATAATCTGCACCATGCTTATGCACTCCCTAATGAAAGCCTGTAAGTGATTTAGGATGCAAGGTTCAAAGGTTAAAAGTAATACTAAGATTATTAGGGGTCCTTTCCAGCGGTGTTTGAGCATCTGGGCACAATGTAGCCACACATAGACCAGGTCTCCAATCTGGAAGTGGTGGAATGTCTTGGGTGTTCCTGGCTTGTAGGCAGCTACCAGCTTTGTCCACACCTCTCATTGTACCACCTGCAGGCCTTTTAACCTAGCATACAGATCATTATTACTATGACAAGTGGGTTCTATGATGTCCCCTAAGAGAGTTAGGGGTGGCTAGAGTCCCATACAGGATTTCGAAGGGGGTTAGGCTGAAGCAGGATGGAGTATTTCAAACTCTAAACAGGGCAAGAGGAAGGAGTGCCACCAAATCAGCACCAGTCTCCATGGTCAATTTAGTTAAGGTCTCTTGTCTCTTTTAGAGTTCTAGTCATCCTCTCTACCTGTGCAGAACTCTGAGGTCTGTATACACAATGAAGTTTCCAATCGACCTCTAGATATCTAGCCACTCCCTGACTTACCTGGGCAACAAAAGCTGGGCCATTATCAGATCCGATTACCAAGGGCACACCAAATCAGGGAAAGATTTCTTCCAGTATCTGCAGCAGTTTCCTTTTTTTGTAGGAAAAGCTTCTACCCATCCTGAAACGGTGTCTATGAAAACTAACAGGTATTTGTAGCCATACTTGCCGGACCTTACCTCGATGAAGTCCACTTCCCAGTATACTCCTGGTCTGTCCCCTCAGTATCTCTTACCAGGGTCAGTCCTATTTCAGCAGGCATTCAGCTTTTGGCAAGGCTCACAGCTGTGGACTATTTGTTCCACTAGGTGTTTCAGTCCTGCTATCTGTATAGATGTTAATCTTTTTGTCCCTTTCTAGTTCAAGGGCCTTGGTGGAAACTATAAGCCTTTTGTGCCAAGGTTCCTTCTGGTAGGGTCTGTGTCCACATGACTCCCTGTCCATCTACTACAGCCTCACCTGCTTTTCATCTTCCTTCTTTCAGTAAGCTACTCCCATCTGTGAACCACGTAGCCTCAGCATCTGCCAGGGGCAGCCATGTGCTTCCACAGCACTTGTTGACAGTCATGGATAGGAGGTTCGAGGTCAGGGTCAGGGAGCAAGGTGGCCAGGTTCAGACCTGTCTGGGGAGTGAATGTGATTCAGTCTGAATTAAGCATCAAAGTCTGATAGTGGGTCATGGGGGCACTAGTGAGCCACTGGTCAGGGAGTTGATGGACCACACTCTCAACTTGCACAAGCAAGTTTCCTTGACCAGCATGGAAACTGCTGCTATAATCACAAAGAGGCAGGGCACCCTGCCATCACAGGGTCCAGTTTCTTAGATAGGTATGCCACTGGCCTTTTCCATGGCCCCAGTTTCTGGGTCAGAACCCCTTTTGCTATGCCTTTGCTTTCCAACACAAATAAATGGAAAGGTTTTGTCACTTCTGGGAGGCCTAGAGCGGGGGCTGACATTAGTGCTGCTTTAATGTCATTGAATGCCCATTGTTCTTTCTTCCCCCAAATAAATGGTTGTTTGTCCTTAGTAAGTGGGTAAAGTGGGGCTGACATCTTGGCAAACCCTGGTATTCATAGGCGACAGAAGCCTACTGTAACCAGAAATTCTCTAACTTGCCTTTGATTAGTGGACAGTGGAATATGGAACATAGTTTCTTTTCTGGCTTCTGACAGCCACCTTTTTCCATCTTTTAACAAATACCCCAGATAACTGACCTGTTGGCTGCAGATTTGGGTTTTTTTGGCTGAAACGCGGTAACCCAGTTCTCCCAGTTCAGTGAGAAGGTGTCTTGTCCCCTCAAGACACAGTTCCTTGCTGTGGGCTGCCAAGAGGAAGTCATCTAAAAATTGCAAAAGCATTACCTGGGGGTTTGGTGGTACAAAAAGATCCCAATGCAGGGCCTCATCAAAGATAGTGGGTGAGTTCTTGAAGCCTTGTGGAAGGCGAAGTCCATGTGAGCTGGCCCATCATCCCAGACTCTGGGTCTTTCCATTCAAAGGCGAAGTACTTCTGGCTTTTAGGAGTCAGGGGCAGGCAAAAGAAGGCATCCTTAAGGTCTAGAACTGTGTACCAGGTCCTGGAGGGGGGCAGAGAGCTTAACAGGTTGTATGGGTTGGGGACCATTGGGTGGAGGTCAGTTACCCTCTTGTTTACTTCCCTGAGGTCCTGGACTGGTCGGTAGTCACTAGTCCCAGGCTTCTGCACGGGAAGGAGCAGGGTATTCCAGGCTGATTGGCACTTTTGCAGGATCCCCAGCTGGAGGAGTCTTAAGGTAGAGGGTGGGATTCTATCTTGAGCCTCTTGAGAGTCAAAACCTGGATGGGCTCTCCCTGCTGGTCTTTAATCTGTGGTCCCTCTGGGAGGAAATGGATCTGTGCCCCCATCTTGGTGAGGAGGTCTCTCCCCAACAAGGGGTATGGACATTAGGCGATGACAATGAATGAATGGGATACCTGGCCCACACTGAGTCCACTGTTTTTTGGATAGTCCATGAATATTGCTTATTGCCTGTAGCCCCTTGAATCCAGGACATTTTACTTGAAATGGGTCTATCAGATTGCAAGAGGACCAAATGTTGAGCTCCAGTGTCCACAAGAAACTGAGTGGGTTTCCCCTCCACTCTAAGGGTTAACCTGGGTCCAGGGAGGGAGTCTGAACCCCATCTCCCCTAATCGATATCCTCCTGCACAGCCAGTATTCTAGAGCCCCTTTTTCTTCTTTTTGGGACAGTCCCTTGCCCAATGGCCTTTTTCTTTCTTTGCAGTAAGCACATTGGTCAGCCAAAGGTTCATTTCTGTTGCCAGAAATGGACTAGGTTCCCTGGTCTCCCTAACTACAGTGGCCAGTATCCTGTGTAAATTCCTTTCCTATCTTCTGAGCTCCCTATCTTCTTGTTCCTTATGTTTCCTTTCTTCTTTCTCTTCCTCTGTCTCTCTAGTATGATACACCTTTTCAGCTACTTGCACTAGTTCCCTTAATGATTTATCCTGTAATCCTTCAAGTTTCTGCATCTATATCTGATGTTAAGAGGGTGGGGCGCCCATCTGCCCCAGGGATGTTTTTTCGAGCTTCAAGGTGAATTCACTGTCTCTCGTCAGTGTCAATGGTAAAATGGACCTGAAGTAACTGTGTGCAGTCATCCCAAGTGTGTTGGTGGGAGGAAAGAAGGGAATCAACCAGATTAGTCAGACCCTGTGGGTTCTCAGAGAAAGAGATTATGAGTTTTCCAGTTATACAAATTGGCCAAGAATGGCCAATATTGCAAAGGCTGGTGACCCTGGTCATCAGGGGGACCATAAACTCTAAAAGGGAGAATGTGAGACTGTTTGCGGGGGGGGGGGGGGGGGGGGGGGGGGGTAGTTCCGTGCCGGATGCTGGTTCCCTGGCCCCGTCCCACCAGGGCAGGGAGAACAGAGAAGGCGGGTAGAGCCAAGGGACCCATTCCAGGAGACTCAGCAGCTGGAATCACCAGAGGCCCGGCCTCTGATGTTGCCTGAGACCGGACAGCAAGGGGTATGTGGAGGAGGAGGTTCATGAAGGAGTAGGTCAGTACCTGAGCCTGGAGGACATCCTTCTTGGGTCCCTTTTGAAAAGCCATGATAGGCATTCCTGTAGGCCCGGGAAGAGGAACAAAAGGCTGCACCCACAATGGGGAGTCAGTGGCTAGGCTTAACCAGACATTAATGTATAGAACCTGATCCAGGTGACCTCCAGAGCCCATCCCAAAGACATGCCTTTTGACAGCCACTGTAGGAGGGAGAGAGAAGGAGCCCTCCACAGGCCAACTGGTCTGGAAAGTTGGCCATTCTGAGGAACACAGAGTTTCCCACTTATGTTTCTTAACTTCTAGTGAAAGATTATGAACCCTAGCTCTAACATCTGTCCAATATTTAAGACTCAAACCTAATGGGGTCATCACAGTCTGTCCCATTTCATCCAAAACTGTCCTCAGTCCAAGCACAAACACAGAAAAAAAGACAGAAAGATGCCAATGTGTCCCTGCCACTGACACCTCAGCAGAAAAACAGAGGAACTCAGCAGTGGCCTCCTTGCCACAGTACCCAGATGGGGTCGGATCTTCTTGACCCAAACCCCCAGATGGGGTACAGAGCGTCCTCTGAGACCCTCGTTGCCACAGTGTTGCTAGCATGTCTACCCATTGCCTTTAGCAACTAGACACCACAACTCCCCAGTGAGTTGCAAAACCAAACCGATTAGCAGCAGCCGTCCAGAAACAGAAAGACAGGAAAAGCAGGAAAACATAAGCACAATAGATGCAGACTCATAGACACAGACAAACAAAACTGCGGTACCTGTTTGTCCTCAGGTCTCAAGTCACCGGTCCAGCGAGGAGGAGTTTCCCAGCCAATGCACCAAAAATGTTGGATCCGAAGGTCGCAACTACCTGTAGTTACCCCTCGCAAAGACATGGAGACTGAGAGTGATGTAATCAGCAAGAGGTTTATTATTTCCAATGCATTGGGGTCATCCTGCACATGAGGCAGAGGAGACCCCGTGGAGCCCATTCAGGGACCTTATATAGGATTTTAGAGCAGCCGCCATTAGATACAATGTGATTGGCAGAACAGTGTGACTTTTAAACTGATTGGTCTTTAGGGAATGAGGTAGCAGGGGCTTAATCAGCCCCTGCCTTCCAGCCTATGTGCTTTCTAACCTGTTTCTTCCAAGTGCTTGGAGGTGGGGGGAGGGGTGGGGGGAGGGGGTCGGAGGAATACCCGTCCCACAGGGAATATCTGCTAGTTAGGTGGCCTTATCTCCAGAGAGTGGAGGAGGGGAGGAAAAGCATTTCTTTCAGTGCAACATAAAGGCCATGGGGGCTTTGAAGCATGGGACTGGTGTGGTAGTAACCTGCTAGTGGGAACCTAGTGATCTAGGTGGAGAGATTTTGAAGCTCTGAGTCAGAGTCTCCATGAGATAAAGACAGGTCAGCCATTGCCCACCAGAGAGTTTCAGGCAGTAGTATAAGAAGCCTGCTGGTCATCAAGAGTTTTGTTTCTACTGAGTTGCTGGTTTGCTGGGTGTTGTGGTGGCATACCATGGGATAGACAGTTATTGCATGGGGTTAGAGTGGCACCAAGGAAACTTGGGAGCTCCAGTGCCCAGCAGTAGTGTGGGAAGCTTGCTGGTCCTTTTTCATATTTCCAGCAACAGTTCCTTCCTTACCGTCTATATCACTTGATATGCTGCACTACTGCCAAAGCTGTTCTCGTAGAGCCAATGGCAATGGTGCCACTCTTTAAAAACACAGTGGCTCCTCTTTCTGAAGGTATGATTCTTCCTTCAAGAAGAGACTAGTTACTCTTCTCCATTTTGAAGTATACTTGTTTCCAACTTGGAAGTCTTAATTTTCATTACTTAGGTTTTCTTTGTAGGTACCAAAGATAAAATGCATTACTATGAGAACTTGGTCTTTTCGATCTTTGTACTTAAAAAAAAAAAAAAAAAAAAAACCACTCTCAAACTTGGAGTATACTTTTTATAATATAATTGTTGTAGAAATTATGTATTGTCCATGAAACTGTTCTTACTCTCTTCACTGACATTACAGTCTACTAAAACATCTCCAGATTACTATTACAGTTCTTTAGTGTGACTCATTCACACTTCAGGTATATCAGTAAACACACCTTAATTTCTCGAATTGCAGAGTTGGATCAGGATTGCATTTGTAATTAGATGGTTATATTAGCGCTGCTCTTGGGAGTTCATTTTTAAAAGATTTGTGTGAGTGGACAGAGAAATGGTAACATGTTTGAGATTAGGACATTATTTTAACAAATTCATGTAAAAGTTAATAAATAATGAATTAAACTTTTCATAAAAGTATAAAACAATACATTGTTTCCATATAATTCTGTTTAGTTCTGTTAAAATGTCAGAAAAAAAAATAACTTTGTAGAATAGTTGATGATTTTGAAAAGGCCTGTAACAAACCAAAGTAATAAACCAATACATTATCTCTTCTGCATGTACAGGATCAGACTTTTTTTAATATCTTAATCTCAATGTGTGCTGTTTTGTTCTGTCAATGTGACTCAAGCTAGAGTTATCTTGGAAGAGAGAATCTCAAATAAGGAACTCTCACCCTTCCCTTAGATTAGCCTGTAGTCATGTCTGTGGACCATTTTCTTGAATAATAATTGAAGTGCAAGGGCTCATACCACATTAAGTAAAGCTATCCGTGGCAGGAAGTCCTGAGAAAGCAAGGTTCATAAGAAAGCATGGTGAGCAAGCTACGTGGACCAAACTAGGAAGCACGGTTCTTCCATGACCTTTGCATGATTTTTTTCCCATTCTGGGCAAGAATGTATTTAATCTGCATTCTACTTCACAGGAACATTCAGTTAAGAAACTAGAGATATTTTAATGAAACCATACTTTATAAAGTATTTGATTTTTTTTAAAAAAAGATGGTGGGATCTTTATAGTTATTCTGTATTTTATACTGTGATATTACTATGTGATCTTGAGGATAAATAAGAGAAAATCTTATGGCTTAATCTTAATGCAGTGTGTCTCAGGTTGACAAGGAAACAGTGGTGATAATTTGTTTTTGTCAACTTGACACAAATTGGAGTCACCTGGGAAAACAATTGAGTAATTGTTTCCATCAGCCTGTCCTGTAGACACATCTGTGAGGCATTTTCTTGATTAATGATTGATATGCAAGGACCCAGACCACTCTGTGTAGTGGCAGTCCTTTGCAGGTGGTCCTGGATTGTGCAAGAAAACCAGATGAACGATTCATAGAAAGCACAGGTGCACATACACTGTGTCTGCTTCAGTTCCTGCCTCTGAGTTCCTGCTTTGAGCCTTTTCCTTGGTTTCTCTTGATGACAGACTATATATAATTTGTGAGAAACAATAAACTCTTTCTTCTGCAAGTTTCTTTTGGTAATGATATTCATCATGGCAACAGAGAACTGAACTAGAACAAATGGTTAGCAACAAAACAAAAACATAATATTAAATGAAAATAGTAGTAAAGTTACTTGTCAGCAATTAAAGCATTTCCTTTTGCTGCAAACCAAGTGTAATTTATGAATTGTTTCACAATTATGCTGCCTAAAGCCTCATGTGTAGGTTTCACGATAATTATATTGGTTGCCAAGAATATAAATGCTTTTCAGATAAAGCCAATGTATAGATAGATTTCAGGGTTTGCTGCACTTCAGTTGTGTCATGTGATTCTTTGAAACCCCCAGCTTATTAGCAGAGAATGGTCCTTGCCATATGTGAAGCATTAAAAACATCTGGAAATGCCATCAAAGCAAGAAATTTTTTTCTTTCCACTGGCATGAAGAAGCCATTGGAAATTTCACAGATGTTTGAGTCTCAGGATCCCTGGATAGCAAGAAATTGAAGCAGACTGCTGGCATTGGACAGAGATTTCTCCTAGGAAATGCACTGCTACTCCACAGAGAGAAAAAAAAATAGACCTTGTTCACAGGGGAATCAGATTTCTTCCTGAATAAAGTTATGACTGAGTATTTTAATCTGTCATTTAATATAGAGAGAGTTAAAGTGGCTATCATGTCAACCGTGGTTGCAATTAGAATCACAGGAACAAAGGAATATTAGTGAAACCCATGCAGTTCCTGGATTTAGTACAAGTTGGCATTTATCTTGATGATTTGGGAGGCATTTCTCAATTTTCCAGGGAGTATATATCCAATTTGTCATTCTATCAAAACCAAAATTACCCATTATATAGCTATTCCAAATTTAGCAATGCCCAAACTTGATTATGAAATTGTAGGTTTTCATATATATAACAAGGATGTTGTACATAACTTTTATGGTTACTAAGTGATGCCTGAAAACCATGGGGTGAAATGTATCATTCTAAATCATTTGAATGCATTGATATAATTTGATAGTGCTCAAAATGAATGACAGTTTGAGAACAGAACCTCATTTGTGAAGTCACTAACAAGAACTTAGCTCTGATTAAAGAACTGTGATACTCATGGACAAAGCAAATTATATAGAACTGTGAAATGTCATAAACACACATTAATATATACTAATAAAACCGTATAAAACTTACATAATACAATTTGTCCAAGGTATATTTATAAAGCAATATTTACCCTTTTATCATAATATTTATGTCATATTATACTTAAAATGTATTCTAAAGTGTATTATATTAAAAGTTTAGGCTTCTACCATATTCTCCAGCTCTTATCCTCCAAAAGAAGTGGAACATGAGTGTTAGATGTAGGTTTTCTGGACTACTCTTTCAACTACTTTGATACCTTTACTGATTTCTAACAAATTGCTTAAGGCCTTCGTCACCTTTTTGCTTTTTATATGATACTGTTGTTCATGCTATTTCTAACAATAGAAAACTAATTTCCTATAATCCAAAAAACAAAATGAAACAAAAACAAAACAGAGCAATAATAAGAAAACTCAAATTTGCACTACAAAGCGAGACTTGTCTTGACACAGAACTTTCATACCCTGTTTACTTTTCATGGTATTAGTGAGGAATCATCTGATACACTTCTGTACACTCAGTATGATACCACTTCTCTATTGATTTCTTACCACACTACAAAAAAACTCTTCATGTCCATGAATGAAGAAAAGAGAAAGAAGTATCTAAATGATAAGCATACATTAGAATATGTCATATTAAGTTAGGTCCATTACATGACTTTTGAGTCTTCCATAGCTAAAGTCTCTTGTTTCATACATAGAATTTCTTCCCCACATTAGAGTTTTTAGGATCAGAGTTTGGGCACCAGCAATATTAAAAGCTGGGCTCAACCACCATTCCCAGTAGATCAATTAAAACTACAAATAAACATGAGAAGCAGAGGAAACTTATTTATTTAATGTGGTTACATTGGGAAGATATAAAATGAGGCCCACTGATACATTCTCCAAGTCTATTTTCCTGGATCCTGAAAATAATAAAGATAAAAGGTACGCTGTTGTAGATAGCCCTGGGGCTGTTGGTATTCTGCTAATTCTGCCCTTCTATGAGAGGCTTCAGACAAGGAGTGAGTTACACCTGTGACTTCTTGTGAACCAATCCCCTAATGAATAAAGGAGCCAATCACTGGGCGTAGAGGAGAGAGACTTCCATATTAGAGAGAGGAAGAGGGGAAACAGGAGAGAGAGAGGGAATGGGGACAGCATGTAGGTAAGATGTAGCTACTAGAGTCTCCTGGTGTGGCGAATCTGCAAGGATTTGCCACCAGAAGAATGAGATTTTGATAAGATTTACAAGATTAAGTTTTAGTTGTTGCACCCAGAGATTGAGTTTCTATTATTTCTGAGCTAAGTTTGTGTTGTGGTTTCCTTCACACAACATCGTGTATGGGTTCCAGAGAGAAAGATATGGCTGCCAAATGTGGGTTTACCTGATGTGCACCACAGAGGTCATGGGGATATTGAAGCATGGGTCTGGTGTGGTAATAACCCACCAGTGGGAACCTAGAGAGCTGGGTGGAGAGATCCTGGAGCTCTGACTCAGAGCTCCAGGAGATAAAAGCAGGTCGGCCATTGCCCCCCAGTGTATGTCTGGCCAGCCCACCGAGATGAGAGAACCAGGGTGTGGTGCAGGAACATGCTATATATTCCATCTTTTTAAATATTTCCTGCAACAGAATGCATAACTAAACACTCCAGAGAAAGGCATAGTCTGCCCATATTTTGAGCTTCAATCATTCTATAAGGTGATGCAACAAGTTGTCAAAACTACAAGGGATCTCTTTTCTGGAGGAAAAAAAAAAAATTCCTCTCTGGCTAATACTCAAATCCTTTCTCAGCTCTGAAGGTAGTGAGATTGAAGGTAAGCATTACTATGTGCAGGCAGAATTTATGTTCTAATTCTGTCATGTGTCTTTCTTATATCTAAACATTTTCAGAAGACATCTTTGATCATTCATGTGGCTTGACCTTAACTATTCTTCATCATCGGGACCAGATCTTAATCAGATGGCCTCATCTGACTCCACAAGCAGATGAGTTTAAGTAGTAGATGTCACTGATTTAGTGCCAATAAAACCCTTCCTGGCTAATTTTGAGCAACCAAGAACAATAGAAAAGTAGCTGTCTGCCAATGAATGTGCTTGTTGTTTATGATCGTCACAGGAGCTGTTGAAATTAATTTCTCAAAAGAAAATAAAAAACAAGTTTCAGAAACCCAGAATCCAATGCTAACTGGAGTCCATTCAGATGTTTTATTTCGGCTTATATGAGTCACATTCTGCTATCCAAGAGTCAATGCTCATGCTCCTTAAGGGAAAACAATTATAACGCATCACAAAGTACAACCAACAGGAACAAATATTTTTAAAATGACTAATTTGGAAATCGAAAATAGCCATCCAAGATTTTTCTCTTCTAAAAAGTATCTTTTCAGTGTGTCTTTTATTATACTAATAAGAATGGAAGGAATGTTACTTATAATCCAGTCTTACAACCTGTGCTTCATGAGTAAGCAAAATAACATGTGTCATCAATGAATTTCTTCACAGGAAAAGGAATGGCAGCATGAACTACAAGCTTCTCCAGTATTCTGGAGGATTGAGGTACAGTACCTTCTTCATTGCAAGCCAAAAAACATAAATGGTTCTCAAGTACTTTGTGTTCAGTGACAAATGGAAAATGGAGAATGTTGCTCGTGTACCTAGGTAGATTCTTCTAAACACTTCAGCTCATGATCAATAAAACCCTTGTATTATTTATTAGAACTAGTAAAATATGTGCTATATAAATATTAAAGTACCTGTACCTGTTAAGAATAGAGCCAAGAAAACATGAAACTCTCATGTACATATGAAACACATATATACATTTATATATACATATGTGTACATATACAATATTTTTGTATATACACATATGAATATATACATGTGAATATATACATATATATCTATATCTTTATAAATATATATACACATATGTAAATACAAGCATATACATAAATATGTATTTCATATATATATGTGTATGTGTGTGTGAAATACATGTACATATATTGTACTTGTATATTATTGTACACACACAATAGAAGCTGAAGAGTGCTCAAGGATGTGATGGAATCTGAACATCTGCAAATTGAGCATCTGCAAGCAAAAAAAAAAACCAAAAAAAAACAAAAAACAAAAACAAAAACAAAAACAAAACTCACTAGGTCATGCACAAAGCCATTGCTTTTTTCCAGATTGAACACAGTTTTTGTTATTAGAATATTCTGAATTGTTTCTTCCAAAACATTTTGGGTCACAGTTTGTCACATCTGAAATATATTCTAACATAATATACAAAAATTAACCATATCAGTGTACAGAATATATTAATAGACTTAAATACTCAGTATGCATATACATCATTATGTGTAGAGAAAATGAGTGGCAGAGAGGATACAAAGGACAAAATAAGGAATCAAAGTTTCTAGGGATTTAAATGGTAAAGTTTTTTAAATTATTTAGAAAATACCATTAGAGAATTTGCTTACTGAATTGTACTATAAGTGTATATTTCAAACTCTAGGACAGCCCCTGTTAATACTACTTTAAATAATTTCTATCGCTGGTACAATGGCTCAGTGACACACCAGGTCAGCATGGTTACTGAAGACCTAATTTCAATTCCCACTTGGTGAGAGGACAAAATCACGCTGATAAGTTGTCTTCTGGCCTCCAGAAGTGCATGGTACCATGTTCCCCTCCCCCCATAGACGCATAACAAATATATAGGTTAATAAAAAATATTTTAATAATTTTGAGCTTGTAGTTGCTCTTAATTGTTATTTCAAGAAAAGCAAGTGAGGAGTCTAATACACTGATGTAGCTGAATTCGGTAACTAAGGATAATTGTTAGAATGGAATAAGAAGCACCAACCAAGTTTATCTTATTTGTAATGAACATATATATATATATATAAATCATAAAAACAAAAAACATAAAATAAATAGAAAAATATAGGCTTGGTTCCCTCTGGTAAAAGAAAGTGGGATTTGAAATTAAGTGTGTCAATCTTAAAAAGAAGCCAACTTCAGAGGAGGTTCACTGAGGTTGAGGAGAAGAGAGTTTTGCAAACTGAGAAAAGGCAAACACTCCAAAAGACCTAATGTTCCTGCAAACACAGCACCAAAGTATTTGAGGCAGAAGCTGACAGGACAGCAAGGAGAAATAAATTACTCCACCATTGCAGCTAGAGATTTTCACACCATGTTATAAACGGATAGCTCCAGTAGGAAAAGAATTAGCAGTGCCATAGTAGAACCCAATGGGACCACCAATCAACTGTGTGTAACTGACCTCAGCAAAACCCTTCATCACATAACTTCAGATTATACATTCTCTGAAAACTCACTTGGAACAGTAACCATGATAGACTACATTCTGGGCTATAAAGCACTCTTTAACAAATTGAAAAGTGTAGAGATCATACAAGTTCTGCTTTCAGACCACAGTAGAATTAAACTAAAAATCAATAACAGAAAAGCAGTGGAAAAATCCAAAAGTGCCTAGAGATAAGTTAGTGCATTTCTAGATAACACACTGGGCCAAAGCAGAAGTCATAAAGTTTTTGAATATGTTAAACCTAATAAAAAAAAGGACATCAATATTTGAGCATTGCATTGATATACAAGCAGTCTTAGACAGAAATTTATCGAAGTAAAAGCATGTATCAGAACAGAAAAACAACTTAAAACACAACCTATCTTACCTTAGGAAACAGGCAAACCCTCAGATCTAAAGTAAGCACAATAAAACATTAAAAGAGACCACAAATCAGTAGAATTGTAATAGGAAGCAATATAGGAAAAATAGAAAAAAATAAGAAAACTGAAATTTAGTTGTCTAGGAAAAGGAGTATATCACAAACACTATGATTATCCTGACATGTTAATTAGGAGGGCAGAAAGTAAACAGGTTGCTTGTATCCCTAACAAAGGGAGATATCCTTACAAATGTCATTGCTATTGCTCTGATAAAAAAGGATGTAAGTGAATATACCTGTCGCCATATTTTCCATTACTTATTTAAAATGGAACAAATTACTGAGATGCTAAATCTGAAAAGATAAGTAGAAATAGGCAGACTGTAAAGGCCCATATCTACCAAATAAACTTGACCAAAAATTAATGGCAAAGCATTAAAAAATTAGAGAGCATAGAGACACTAGCAATTTCTACCAAACATTTTGGGAAGAAATTATATCAAGAGGGAATACTTCCTAACATAGTCTACAAAGCCAGCATTATCCTCATTCCTTATTCCAAGAGAGCAAAACCACAGGTCAATAACACTCGTGGACTCAGATGCCAATATTCTCAGCAGATGTTTTGCAAACCCAAAGCTCTTTTGAAATAATAGAATAATATACCATTATAAGCAGGATACTTCCCAGTTTTGAAAATTATTTACTGTAACTTCTCACATGAACAGAGAATATCATGTGATCATATTAATATATGTGAAAAGAAAGCAGTAGAAAATTTACCATGCATCATGATAAAAAGGGTCAGTTAAAAATAGAAAAAAAAATCATCTTTTTAACTTTTTAAAGTTTATCCACAAAATATAAACCCAATCCTTAATACATAGTTAAAGATGAGGGAGTATGATTTTTTGTTGAGATCAGAAACAAAGCAGGATGTCCCTTTTCAACTTCTTAGAGTCTGCCTATGAGTCCTAGCTAACACAGTAGGGCAAGGAAGAAGTAAATGACATATAGGAGAAGGAGGTGGACAGAAGATCACTTTGGTTTTAGGTAGTATTTGTATTCAATTAAAAAATAAATAAAAGGGACAGGAAAAGACATGACTGTTCCTATATATGATGGAAGAAAAGGTTTATTACAGATAAAGGAAGAACATATGTATAAGCAGGGAGATCTGGGAGAGACCAGAGTGGACATGACCAGATTCAGCTGGGAGATGGGCAGGAAAAGGGAAAGAAGGTAAAAAGGGCCAGTAATAAAAATGTCTGAAATTATAAATATATATATATATGTAACAGAAACTGAGGGATACTGGGAGAATCTGCAGCCCAAATCTGCTTTGATATGTTAAGTAGGTACCTATTTGTCCTGGATTTAAAACTTACCATTTATCTACATGTCAACAGCAACAAAAAAATGTTCCTGAAAGTTGGAAGAAATTAGAGCAGAAGAGAAGCATAATTAGCAGATGTCAAGATTTGCCTATGGATCAACAAAAAGATAAGATTACTTAGAAATCATAGGCACATATCACTAAGTTAGCACCAATGAATACAATGAATCAGTATAAATAAAATAAATCAATTCGAAATAAGAAAACCACAAATATATGACAAAAGCCAAAGTAAAATTAATTGATGGGGCAATTCCATCCTTAAAGGTAAAAAGACTCAATATTCCTTGATATTTATTTATCTCTAGTGAGCCACAGCACCAGAGAATTTAAATAAATACAGTAATTTATTAGGCAAATATAAACACAGTAATTTGAAAGTTCATTGAGAAACAAAAGATTAGGCAGGCACAAAATAATACTGAGAACAGAAATCAGCAAAGTATTCTGATCTGGACTTTGTCTTTAAGACTTCACTACCAAATATTGTGCGAGCCATGAATATGCATCTGTATAACATTACAGAAACTGCCTAAAAACAGAGCCACATAAGTGTAACCTACTGAATTTGACAAATAAGCAAAGGCTATCATATGGGAAAAATAGTAATTTTAACAAATATGAATATTCACATCAATAAAGACTACAGTGTTTACAAAACTAATCCAAAGGAAATCATATTCATGAGTATAATTATCATATTAATATCTGGAATATAATATGGGAAAAATCATAGATGGCATTGGGGATTGCAGGATCTCACTGATATAACACCAAAGGCAAAATCCACAAGAGGTTGTATCAACTATTATGTATGCATTCTACAACCAAACAACATGGAAAATTTAAATTAGGCAAAGAGTCTACAGCATAGTTGCCTATCTTGTAAGCAGTTGCTTTAAAAATATACAAAGAGCATCTAAAATTCAACATATTGAGAATTAGCAAGCCCACTTGAAACCATGCAAAAGGCAGCTGGGGATGCAGCTTATCAAATTAGCATACACCAGATTCCAGAAGTAACCCTTAGTTCTGCAAAGCAAGAACAACAACAACAAATGTGGAAAAACCTTACCAGACACCTTACCTAAGGATATAGATAGCAAATAATTATTTGAAAAAGAGACAGCATCATATGTAATTAGAAAATGTAAAAAGTAAATAAAGGGGAACCACTTCACATCTCGATGGCCAAATTCCACAGTACTGACCAGGTGGTGTGTAAGCAAGAGTATGTTTCATTTACCACTGCTAAGACTGCAAAATGACAGATATTTTGTAAGAAAGTTTAGCATTTGCTTATAATTCTAAATATAAATTTACCATATGAATCAGCAACTGTACTCCTTCGTGTTTATCCAAATGAGCAAATTAAAAACTACTACCACATGAAATCCATTGCAACTGTGTTTCAAGCTGCATTATTCATAAACAGAAAAAGGTCCTTTGGAGTGAGAATAGAAAAGGTATGGTGAGTTCACAATATTGAATACTTTAAGTGCTAAAGCAAAATGGGCTATAAAACCATTTACTGCTGAAAAGAAATGCACTATATTTTCAGATTAGGAATTTTTGATATATACTAAAAGCAATCCAATAATATATATATTTACTATGTGACTCAAACTATGTCATTTTATGGAGAAGCTAACTTGGAGATTTTAAAATGCTGAAAATCCAAGGATGTTTCATGGAAGTACAACGACACTGTTCTGCAATCCAAACACAGACAACATAATAGAGTACATTGTAATTTAAACTGTCAGTCATGGGCAAACCATGTATTAAGGTAGGGCTGAGATTTGTGTCTACTACATCATTCTTTTGCAGGATTAATAGTCGGGTTAGTTTGGACTTACTTTGCTATGAGGTATAAAATCTCTGTTTTTTTTTTCAGTTTTGTTGTGAGCTTAAGCTTACTCTAAAATATAAAGTTTATTTAATACAAGAAATAGTATAATTATATGTTCAGTTGTTCAACATGTAAATATACTCAAATGCAGGAGAGCATAGTCTGCATAGTGGATTGCAAACAAACTGATAAGATAAGCATAAAATCATGGAAAACAATGTATATTTATTTCTAAAGTTAAAGAAATTTAAGAATAGGTTATTGTCAAAGTTGATTATATATAGAGAGAGACCAAACCATTTCCATTGCAGCAGCCAAAATACTACTAAACACACTGGAAGCTAACAACTAGACAGGAATGCTGAGGTCAGCTGCAGCAACAGCCTATGGGAATGTCTGTGCTAGTCATTTGCTATCAGGAACAGATGCGGGGAATAGCAAGAGTACATTTCATGTAGAGCTCCAGCTGCAAGGTGTTGACCAATGATGTCTTTTCGCATTAAATTTCTTCAAAGAGTTCCATGCAAGAAGTTGTGTGCTTATAGATATTGAGTGTCAATCAAATATTAAGGCCCAAATTGTCTTAAATTCATGCATACATACACATATAAGCATGAGTATATGTGCATACTTATAATGGTTTATAAAATTATGTGATTGTATATATAAAATTTTATATATTGATGGAATATTATGTTCACAGTTTAGACACTATACTCATGAATAAATTGTTGTAGATTTTCCTTCAAATGTCCTCTAGTATTTCCTTTAAATTTTTTGATAAATGTCAGAATAGCGGCAGAGTACACTCTACTCAAATTTTCTTCCCTGTGATGGAGTGACAAATGGGGAGCTAAAGCGTAGTGTGTAGGCCATTACCAGAGAAGATTTTCACCTTGTATACTCAGGCTGGAAAATAAACTAAAATTTCAACATACATTTCCACTATGTGCATGTGGTTTTCATATCATCATAAAGTGTAGTATTGGATAGAATTCATAAATCTTTAAGTATAACACTAATTTATTTATGTATATGTTTATTATATGATAGAATTATTAATTTATTCATGAAACCCTAATGACTTGCATAGATTCCCACAAATGGTATCATCCTTCCATTGCTAGAGAATGCTATGGAGAATATGCTTTGCAGCTCCTAGTACTAATAAACTCTACATCCTAGAGAGGGAGTGAGTAGGTTTGAAATATATGAAATGATTTAAATGTAGGGCTATCCATGTACATCTTTACCATTAGCAAGGACAGCTGATAACCACATCTGGTAAGGAGTGTGTTGAGTGTTTCGAGGAGCACCATCTTTGGGTGAAGTCTCAGAGCAGAGGCTGATTTGCCCATGTGTTCTTTCTATTTGTCTTGGCTTCAAGCAACTATAACGAAAGAGACATCCATAAAAGGGAAGAGAGAGACTTAAGTAAGGTGTAATTCATGAAATAAGGCTCTTCAAAAACTATAGTCTGAAACATAAGAAAGAAATTTAAGCATTTATTTGGACTGAAGCATTGAATTTTGACTTCTCTTTTACTCTTGTAGTGGATTAGTTTGACATAATATACATGCAAAAATTCATTATAATGTTTTTCAGTATGGTGGTTCTGAGGAGGAGGAGTGTGTGTGTGTGTGTGTGTGTGTGTGTTAACTTTTATTTTTTATTGGTTATTTTATTTATTTATATTTCAAATGTTATCCCCCTTTCCAGTTTCTTCTCTGCAAACCCCCTATTCCATCCCCTTCCCCCTGCTTCTATAAGGGTTCTTCCCCACTCACCAACCCACTCCTGCTTCACTGCCCTAGTATTTCCCCATGCTGGGGCAACGAGTCCCCACAGGAGCAAGGGCCTCTCCTCCTGTTGATGCCCGACAAGGCCAGCCTCTGCTACATACACACCTAAAGCCATGGGTCCCTTCATGTGTACTCATTGATTGGTGGTCTAGTCCCTGGGAGCTCTGGGAAGTCTGGTTGTTTGATATTGTTGTTCTTCCTATGGGGTTGCAAACCTCTTCAGGTTCTTCAGTCCTTCCCTTAATTCCTGCACTGGGGACCCCGTGCTCAGTTTGATGGTTGGCTGCAAGCTTCCGCATCTGTATTGGTCAAGCTCTGTCCCCTCACAGGGGACAGCTATACCAGGCTCCTGTCAGCAAGCTCTTCGTGGCATCAGCAATAGTGTTTGGGTTTGGTGGCTGCATGTGGAATGGATCCCCGGGTGGGGCAGTCTCTGTGTGGCCTTTCCTTCAGTAGAATGAACATATATTAAAAAGGGATTTATCTAAACTGCTTACACGATATAACCTAGCTAGTCTTGATATGGCTGTAAAGACACTGGTGAGACTGAGACCCTTGCATCTGCTTTGTCCACTGTCCTCGATACCTCAGCATTCTCAATCCAGTACAGAAGGCCAAGTGGATACTTCCTTACATCTGGTCAATCTCTGACTGGACGATGTCAACCAAATTGAGAGCAGGGCTTCCCACTTCAGTCAATGAAATCAGGAAAATCCCTCACAGGGCTGTAGAGATAGCTCAGTGGTTAAGTGCTCTCGCTCCTCTTCCAAAAGATCGAAGTTCAGTAAACAGAACACATTTGGCTTCTAACAGCCACTTGCACTGCAGTTCAGAGGAGCCTATGCCTTCTTCTGGAACTTCACACACACTTAGTGCACAGGTGTGACAGGAAATATTTTTTTAAAAAGCTCCAACCCACGCTAATGCCGGCTACTCTCTGGCCCTGTTGATCTCCCAGCTTCCATGGCTAGCCCCAAGTAGTGACTGCCCATCTCCTGGTTCTCTTGTTGCAGACTTTGCTCACATTCCCAGCCATCTGTCCCTTGTGGTTAGCGGTCACAAAACCCCATAACCTGGTAAAATCAAAACTCTAGAAGCTTGTAATTTATCAGTCAGATTTATATTAGTAAATTCTCAACCCACAAAACGCCCACACAATGAACTCTAAATTCAATTGATATAAGCATAAGTTACACACCTAGAAGGGGCAAATGCACCCTACTTATTATTTAATCATCTATCTAAGAAATCCTTATGGCTCCCAGGATTGTGTGGCTCTGGCTCCTCGTCCTCTCCTATAGGTTCCATCTTATCTCCTCCTCTCTGTCCGTTCCTCTCTGTCTCCTTTCTCTCTGTACTAGTCTGTAAAATTTTCAGCCTGCCTTCCTTTTCCACTGCCCAATCACAGGCTTTCACGTTATCTTGTGCCTACCCTCACTTGCATATACACATTAATCCACACACAGCCATGTATCCAGGCAAATTACTCATACTCATAAAATAAAAATACATCATAAAAATAAAAAAGGAAAAATCATCCCAAGTCTGTCCAGAGGTTAAACTAATTTAGATACCCCTTCCCCAAGTTAACCCCAATGCTTGTTTCATAAGAGATTCTAAAAATCATTAAACTCACAGAGTACATTAATCTTGACAGAGGTTATACACATAAAGTAATTTAAACTTGTGTACCAAAGGAGACGCTAGACCTAGATTTGTGTCACAGGTTAAGTGTCATTAGTAGTATCTTTCTATATTCTATGAAGATCTTCAATGGGGATGAAATGTAGCAACCAAAATATATTTATATTTTGAGTTATAAAATATATAAATTTTATCTTGACAATAAAATAAAAATGTATAAAGTATTATGTGATAAAAGATTGAAAATTTATATTGAAATTTAATAAATAAATTTTTTTACAGGTACATGTCCATAAAATTGAATTTCTAACAGTAGAAAAATAATTCCAGCATTTAGAAAATGTGGCCCCATTTTTACCATAGTGTTGGGGTTTGAATATAAATATCTCTGATAGGCTCAGATATTTGATCATGCTGACCCTCAACTTGTGGTATTTCTTGTGGAGAGTTTCAAATCCTTAATAGGTGTAACTTCTTTGGAGAAAGTTTATCCTTGGGAGATAGTACATTGCATCTCTCCAGGTCCTGTTATCTATCATCTATCTATCTATCTATCTATCTATCTACCTACCTATCTATCTATCTACCTATCTACCTACTCATCATCACTATTTTCTTCATCACTCTGGGAATGTTATCAGCCAGCTTCCTGCTCCTTCTACCATACTCACTTTTCCTTTTCTTTATCCACCCCTAGTCCACTGAAACTCTAATGTAAAATAAACCCCTAACAACACTTAGACTCAATTCTAGTATTTAATGGCTAGAAATATTGAGGGCTTTTTACATTTCATCTGAATTGTAAATTCACATTACATTGAATCCCTCAATACCTCTCTAGTTTGCATATATGATCATCTATCTCTACATATTAATTTAGAAGAATTTGGAAAAAGATGATATTAAGCACAAAAATGTATTGTGTTTGTTAAATTTGATAAATTTCCCAGACTATTATAATAATTTCCTATTATATTGAAAATAAATAGAATGTTTTATATTTCTTACTGTCTTTTATTTTAGGGAGGAAAGTCATATTACATACTTATCACTGTCATCTCTCTGTTGAATTCCTATTAATATTAAAAGCAATTCACTTCAATATATTAATATATTCAGTATATTCTCTGTGAGAATTTGTCTCATTATAATTATCACTGCCCTTGCCAATTTGAAATTTTAGCTTGGTCTAAAATTAAATGTAAGCTATTATGAATGCAGTAGAAACAAAGTGTGAGCTAGAGTACTCCTAATTAAATGGCTTTTAGTGATTCATCATAACTACAGAACTTAGATGTAATATGGTATGTGTGTATGCATGCATGTATTACATATAATTATGTATAAACACACATGTGTGTATATGTACAGGCTTACAATACTGAATATGTCATCATCACTGTTATTTTTTATTTAAATTGTCTTCATACCCATTTATCAAACTTGTCCACAGAGTTTCATACATTAATATAAACAAATATTTCTAGGTAACTTCTCTGGAGATTTTTAAAAGGGACATAACTAATTCTGGTTCATTTCTATAGATGTAGCTTTAATTGTATAAGTTTGAATTTCAAATCCAATTTAACAAGTATGTGAAGTTGGGATTATCATTTGGGTAAAACCTTGGGACACATAATTTTCTTCAACATACATATCTATCACTAGTCTCAACAACATTCTATAAATCTATAATCCAAAATCATGGCTCACAGACCAGATAAATACAATTATACAAGAAAAGCAGGAGTAAAAGAAAGGACAGAAGGAAGGAAAAGCAGGTGACATGATGATATCTATTCATATTGATATCTATTGAAATTAGCATAATTTCAAATTTGAGAAACATATGTAATTGAGTGCAGTTTTCTTTATTCTACAACCTATGTGATAAACTTTTACATATGTCATATTTAAATTTTTACAGAATCATTTTGATTTTAAGGAATTTTATGTGACTTGATGCTTTGGAAAAGATGAGTTAAAGCATTATATCCCTCCAAATGAGTTTAATTCCATTTACATGCTTTTCTGCTCTGAAAATTATGCAGCATAAAAATGAAATGATTCTCTCAATTCAAATCAATGGTTACCACATTTAATTTTTACAGCAGATTTCTGTATACTGTACACTCCTATGGTGTCTGAAAAGATAAGACCTACATTTCATCATGAGGATTCATTCTCTTTTTGTCTCACAAGTGTTTGGAATAGGAGACCTTATAAACCGAAGAATTTTATCCATCGTGACTTTGCTTTTTTACATTTAATTATTTATTTATTTATTTATTTATTTACTTATTTATTGGAATAGCTCATATGGAAAGATTACTGAGGTTGGTTTTCTTCTTTCATCTTCTAGGTTCTGGAAATCAAATTGTCATAAAGCTTGAGAATAACCACATCCCCCTGCTGTGCCATCTTGCCCACTGTACTGTGATTTTAAAATAATATTCAGATACGATAAAATAAATTTCCAAATCACCAGCTTGCACATTTGTATTGTTAGGCTAAAATCATTGTGAACTATCACAGAGTCAGAGAAATCAGATATATCTTCTTATTTAAAATGACAAACTGTAAAAATTAACACTGGGGGCAGTGGACACCCAGGAACAGGCATAATGATTACTGCCCCAACAGGAAGTCAACGAGGATGCTCTTGTGATGGCGCTGTGTTTGTTGCCTAGAGACTCTCTATCTTATAACAGAAGAATAGGCTAGGAACACTCCAGAGAACAAAAACAAAACCCAAACTTGTGGCTTTCTGAATTGGGAATAAAACAGTGTCTGGTAGCTAAGATGAATTTAATAACCCAACAGTAAGAAAGAAGGAATGACACACAGAGACCTCTGGATATGTGCTAAGAATACTGTAAAAAGATTGAAGAAAGGTATATAGACCTTGCTGGGTACCAGAAATTATGCCTGTTCCATCAGGTCAGTAGGCATCCCAAAGAACCAGAGAGCATTGGTTAGAATGTACAAAAGTGCTTAGCTGTAGAGTAGGAGGAATTAGCTCATTTTGGTACAACTCTGATTTTCACAGCAAATCTTACAAGCAAAATCGCAAAGGTTCTATTTGTTCTGTAATTGAATTCAAATATATGCCATTAAATAAGTTAAATTTGAAATCAGTTAGATAATAAAATCTTGACAGATACGTTTTTTTCCCAGCACATATGCTGTAGAGGGATATGCCATCAATGTGCACCAACATGGAATAACAGAAGTTATCAGTAGCAGGCAAAGGCATTCATACATTATTTACCATTGTTTGTAGTATTCTATGCATTTCAAATAGAAATGATTTGTTGATGAAATTATCTCCAGACCTAAATTTTAAAAATCAAAAGTATAGGTTGCCTATTTGTTTTATTGACCGTGTCCTTTGCTTTACAAAAGCTTTTCAGTTTCATGAGGTTCCATTTATCAATTCTTGATCTTAGTGTCTAAGCCATTAGAGTTCTGTTTAGAAAATGTCCCCACCAAGCCAAAGAGTTTGAGGGTCTTTCCCTCTTTCTCTTCTATTAGATTCAGTGTATCTGGTTTTATGTTGAGGTCCCTGATCCACTTGGACTGGAGCTTTGTGTAAGGTGACAAATATGGACCTATTTTCATTTTTCTACATATTGACAGGCAGTTAGATTAGCACCATTTATTGAAGATGCTTTCTTTTTTCCATTGTATATGTTTGGCTTCTTTGTCAAGGATCAAGTGTTCATAAGTGTGTGTTTTTATTTCTAGGTCTTCAATTCTATTCCAGTCGAAAACCTACAGTTTGGAAAAATAATCATCACTACCCCCACATCTGTTAGAGAGTTGATATCAAAATATATAAAGAATTCAAGAAGCTAACCTCCAAAAAGCCTAACAACCCACTCAAAAAATGGTGTATAGAACTTTACAGAGGATTTACAACAGAGGAATCTTGAATGGCCTAGAAGCACTTAACTTCTCAAAGTCCTTAGTCATCAGAAAAATACAAATCAAAAGTACCCTGGTGTAAGGTTCTACCTTACACCAATCAGAATGGCTAAGATAAAAAACTCAAGTTGACAGCACATGTTGGTGAGAATATGGAGAAAAAGGAAAACTCCTCAATTGCTGGTGAGATTGCAAACTGGTACAACCACTCTGGAAATCAATCTGTAGGTTCCTCAGAAAACTGGAAATAGATCTACCTGAAGACCCAGCTGTACCATTCAGGAATATACCCAAAAGATACCCTACCATGCCACAGTTTCACATGATCCACTATATTCATAGCAACGTTATTTGCAATAGCCAGAAGCTGGAAACAACCCACATGTCCCACATGGAAGAATGGATACAGAAAATGTGGTTCATTTATGCAATTGAATACTATTCAGCTATTAAGAAAGAGGGCATCATGAGTTTAGCAAGCAAATGGATAGAACTAGAAAATATCATCCTGAATAAGGTAACTCAGATACAATAGGACATGCATGGTATGTACTCACTAATAAGCGGATATTGGCCAAAAAAGCACAGAATAACCAGGATACAATTCACAGAACTCAAGAAGTTTAAGAAGCCAAAGGGTCCAAGTGAGAAAGCTTCAATCCCACTTGGGAGGGAAAAGAAAGCAATCTCAGGGCAGAGGGAGGGAGGCACCTGGGTGGGAGAGGGGACAGGGAGGTGGAAAGGGAAACATGATCAAGTATTGGGAGGAGCAGGAGTGAAGCCATGAGGACCAGCAAAAAGAATGGAACCGGGCAACCTCGGGAGGTAAGAGGTAGGGGAGGGGGACCCTCTAGAATGTACCAGAGACCTGGGAGGTGAGATACACTCAGGATTGAAAGGGAGGGACATTAGATAAAAAGCCTAACAGTGGCAAGAGGGAACTAATAGAGTCCATCTCTGGTAGAAAGACAGGGCATCAAGTGGAGGGATGGTGTTGCCATCCCACAATCAAAAATTGTAACCCATAATTGTTCCTGTCTTAAAGAACTGTAGGGACAAAAATTGAGAAGAGATTGAGGGAAAGTAGGTTCAGTGACTGGCCCAAATTGGGATCCAACCCAAGGAGAGGCTTTCCATGCCTGACACCATTACAGATGCTATGTGTGGTGTGCTTCCAGACAAGAGCTGTTGTCCAAGAGCCTCAACAAGCAGGTGAAAGAGTCAGATGTGGATATTTACTTCCATCCAATGGACAGAAACCTGGGACACCTGTGGTTGAATTAGGGAAAGGCTGGAATGAGCTGAGGAGGAGGGTGACCCCATAAGAAGATCAGCAGTCTCAACTAATCTGGAATCCCTGAGATCTCTCAGACACTGAGGTACCAATCAGGCAGCATATACCAGCTGATATGAGGCCCCTGACACATATATAGCAGAGAACTGCCTGGTTTGGCCTTAGTGAGAGAAGATGCACCTAACCCTTGAGAGATTTGAAACCCCAGGAGTTGGAGAGGTCCAGTGGGATGGGGGTGGGGCGATGGGACATCCTCTTTGATATCAGGGGGAGGGGAGAAGAAATGGGGTAGGGAAAGTTAGAGGATGGACCTGTAGGGAGATGA
>JADRCH010000080.1:4390096-4458369 GCA_019843965.1 Rhynchomys soricoides
GAGAAAGAGAAAGAGAAAGAGAAAGAGAAAGAGAAAGAGAAAGAGAAAGAGAAAGAGAAACGAAGCCCAGACTATCCGTCTACGGAGCCCACAGTCTTTGCAAAATGTGTTATACACTGATTTGGCTTTTTTCCCCTTAAGGGTTAAAGAAAGCCCCCTTTTAGAACAGAGTTGAAGAGTAGTAAGAAACTATCTTCAACCTTGATGTCAAATTTGAGCCACTTGCCAAATGTGAGATACTTATATCCATCTAATATTAAGTTAATTTTCCATGTTTAAACCTCTTTTATTTTGTTGTTTTATTTCCTGTAGTCAATCAACTTTCTTACTGAAAAAAAAATATTATTTCACTTCAAAGATGGTAAAAGCCCAGCACAGAGAAATCATGAGTCAGAGTTCAAATGCAGTTTTAAGTTTGGATGAACCCAGAAAAACAAATCAAATCAAAACAAAACAAAGCAGAAAACAAAACAAAACAAAAAACCCAATAAACACAAAACCAAAAACAAAACACACACACATGCACACACACACACACACACACACACTCACACACACACTCACACACACACACAACAAACCCTAAGGTTGACAACAGACTATGGTTACATTAAAGCAACTAAACTGAACTATTGTCAATGATTCAAGGAAACGTTCTAAATAAATCTATTTTATTTTTATTAGAAATTTTGAATTCTTCCTTAAGCCAAAATACAGTAAGATTTATGAGCCAGCTTCAAGCTGATTTTGCAGCTTCATGTTGAATGTCACTTAACTACAGACTTCAAATCCTAATTTTTAGTTCTTATGGAACTTTAACTTTCCATTAAGGTAGAATGAGCTCTTCCACCCCATCTGAATTCTCTGAAATAAAACAATATAGTTACAGTAGGGAGAACAACACTTCTTTTACCTGGAAAATAGAACAACACTGAGTATATGTTGAGCATCATCTCTCACTGTCTTGGGAAGAAAATATGAGATATCATGGATTCTTCAGCTTCTGAGAGATTGGGGATAATTTAAGCTGCTACATTTAGTATCTGCTCATCTTTTTATTTTAATTAAGATGATAAACAAAATATTGTCTATTGTTCTAATTACAGTGATTTTAAGCCATCTGTGTCTAACATACTTCCATTTAAATCTTGCAAATGAACTAAGCAACTGCCCCATCAGTACATTATGTAAATATTGAAGTTAAGTTTAAAATATCTAATAAATAACTCATATTCTTTTGCTTTCTAGTTAAGTTTCTTTTGCTTATCATGATTATATCCTATAGTTTCCTATAAAGTTCTTTTCAAAGTCAAAAATTTTATGAACACAATTCAGAAAGAATATTGTGAAAATTCATGATATCCCTTTAAATTGAAACACCTAAATGCAAGATTAATTTACATATGTGAATACTAATATATTACTATGAAATTTGTATAAACATTTGAATGAAATTTATCTAATGAAAGTGAACATCATCATGAAGTAAAAATACCACCATTAAAAAAAGTCATATGAGCATCTAGGCTCTGTTGATTTCTGGCCCTAGAGTCCATGTGAATTTCCTTCATGTTTGTGTTTTGTTTATATCATTAATGAATAATAAAAATGTGGTATATTTATACAATATAATACAAAACTATTCAGCTACTAAAAAAATTATGAAATTTGTAGGTAAATGGATAGAGCTAGAAAGAGGTATCCCAGACCAAGACAAATAAATATTGAACATTTTCTCTCACTATGAATGTTAGCTTTTCATCTACTTTTGAATGTACAGATTTGTGAAGTGGAAATTTTTGATTTCTTTGGAAACTTAGTTATGCAGCATGATGTTTTCCTGGAAGCTGTCTTGTGAGAGGGCACATGATGGTTTTTTGGAAGCTGTCATTAGAGAGGATGTTTTGTTGAAGTAGACACTTGAGAAGATGTTTTGTGAAGCAGACACATGAGGGGACAGTTGTTTTGCTGAGAAAGATGCTTCTTGAGAGTTCACATGATGTTTAAGAAGAATATAAATATAACCCAACAGACAGCAAGCATAGGCTCTTGAGTTGCTATGCCTTGAAATGCTTCACTGTTAACCTTGACATGCTTCTCTGGTCTTCACTGGTCTCTACTTTGTAGATAGAGAAGCACCAAAGAACTTCTTCTCATGGTGATATAAGTACCGATCCTTGCCACTTTTGCTGACTCATGCCCATTCGATAAAGTTTTGGAGTTTCGTCTGGATAAAGCTGCTGCTATTGATTTGTGTTTAGTGTTTGCTACTGCTGATATTCTGACAATGATGATTGGAACTACCCCAAAAAACTACTTCTAAACAGGTTCACACCCCTTTAGCTATTAGCTTTCCTTCTCTGCTACATCTGTTCAGTGGGATAGAAGAGAGGTTGAAGTGTTTAAGAAACCTAATTTAGTAGGTTTTGAAAAGTCTAAGCCTACAGATATGTGTGTTTCATTTGCAATATATGTAAGGTCAGGAAGTTTCAAAAGGGCCATAGGGTGAAGCTTAGAACTTATTGTTGTAAAATCTTCTAATAGAGTAATGGAATAAAAAGGGTTAATTGAAATGGGGAATGGAGGAAGTATAGGGAAAGGGAAGTAACATTTGGGAACATTTCAGTCTATGGAAACCTACTACTGTAGGCTTCCTAAAATATGTATGTTTCATAAGATGTGTGTGTGTGTATGTGTGTGTGTGTGTGTGTGTATTTTGTTTGAAAGATCTTTGAAGAGGTTACTCTATAATAAAGCACAAATGCCACCTATAGGACACTAGACTCTACTAAATAAAAGCCTAGTGTCAGGAATTGGTTGATTTCTTCAGAGTTGTTGTACAGTCAGCTACTATAGACCTTAACCATTACATGACACTGCCATTGTTCTTGTTTATGAGGCTAAAGATACCAAATATTGAGTATTGGAATGTGGAGTAATCAAGCTCATACTGTCCTGGCAGTTTCATCCCTACAGGAAAGCTTTCACTGTGCTGAAAGATACTAGGTCAAGAACTGGAGGAGAAAAATAATCACGAGTCATATTCTGGCAGCAACAATAATGACTACACTGGTAATTAATGACACTGATATAATTGTGGCGGGAACATCAGAGAAGTAACCAACCACATTATCACTGGATGTTAAACTCAGCTTCACAAGATGAATCTCATACCTGACACTATTACTAGGCTATCATCCTGTAAATAGAAAGATCATAGGTGTTAGGGAATAACCTAAAATGAGTTTGCTAAATGAATACAGTATTCAACTAATCCCCTAATGACTTACCTTTATATTCATAGATCAATCTTCAACAAAGACATTTTGTTTGGTAATCAACATAAGTGGCTAAAGTACAAAGAATAAGAAACTTCAAAATGCTTGGTTTTCAGTATAAGCAAATATATATGCTACTAATCTGTCAAGGTTGAGGGCTCATTGTTGAAACAGAAGCAGAAAGACTAAAAGCCGGAGAGAGTGGATGACAACAGGAAATCAGTGTCTTTTGGAAATAGCAGGGCAGATGCTCATACTAAACTCACAGGGCATACAGCAGTATGCAAAAATCAAAAACAAACAAGCAAACAAAGGAAAATATGTGGAACCTCAAGCAAGACCAAATGCCAACATGGAGAGAAGAGCTGAGCATGAACTCCCCACCCGTGTGTGTGTTGAGGTATTGGCAATTGTTTGTAGCTGCATATGGTAAAGCCAGTTTTCTCTAAGAGTATTGCCACTGGTAAGTTAAAGATCCTTTCATGGAAGACCAAACATCCAGGAATATTTGTCCAGGACAAATTTGTTTGGATGAATTTTAAAAAATATAAAAATAAACAAAAACACAAACATAAAATTTGGTGTGTAAGGAATGGGATTGCATTTGGGAAGAGTGAGAAGTGAATATATTCAAAACACATTAAACCAAACTCTCAAGTAACTGACAAAATAATAAACAAACTCATATGAATTGAAAAATTTTATATTAACAATTCTGAAGTTTAAAAGTATTAGCACTAAATTAAAAAAAAATATTTGTTAGATATTGGAGTTATCAACAGAGTAACAAAAGATTGTCAGTCAAAAATACAGTCGTCATGAATACTGCTTTGTGGAAATGGAGATAAAGAAATCAATCAAAAGTATATAATACTAACAGTTATTTTAATAAATCAAAATCGCATCCTAAGTTAATTTAAAGTAAAATCATTTAAATGTTGTCCTGGAATCTAAGTATATTAAGATATTCCATGTACTCACATTACTATTCTACACTTGGTTGCTATTGCCCTTTGAAGTAAAGTGTGTCCTTTTTAAAGATTGGAGTGAGCAGATAGTGAGGAAAATATTATATTCAAAGTCCATAATCAAATCTAAAACTACCCTCAACTTCACAGAATAGATATTATACAGAATCTTTCAAATTAATCATCACATATATATGATTTACTAACCTCTTTGAGGTAGTTCTTCATTTATGTAATATTTCATTGAGAATCTAAAGATAATGACACCTTGCTAATGGTTATGTATATGTACTTTCACAACATTTCCATGCATATTGAAGTCTGATATAATAAAATAAACCAGTCCTTGAATTACCACTGAAGTACAAGGATTGCATAGAACTGAATTACATAAGTTTATTAGTAAAGTTTGAGGGACAATATTGTGAGAAGAGATACAAACCTGATCACACACACAAATATGCACACTGGCATGCACACAATTGCCAGAGTATTTTTGTTCATTAAATAAGAATAATGTGTTTTGATATATTTCCTGGTGAAAGAATAATTGAAACAGGGTCTGATTAAATAACCCTGGCTGTGCTTGAGCCCCTTATGTAGATCAGGCTGTACTCAAACTCACAGAGATCCACCAGCCTCCTCCTCCTGAGTGCTATAAATGCTTGAGCCACCAGACAGCATGCCCAAAGATTAAATTGTTTTGACATTTCTCCTGAGTTTTGAAACTTTCATGCTGATCAACATTCATTCATTCTGCTTTTCTTTTCTAATGTGATTAGTATCCTTTGTCTTTCACTGAGAAGTCTCTGCAGTATATTTTTAAATGTTTTACTGGTTTGTTCTTAACTCACTGCATAATCCAGTTTCTTCTCTTGCCCTAAATTTGCCTCACAGTTTATCCTTTTTATGCTGCCTGAAAATAGCCTCATGACATTTAAAGTTCTAAATATATAGACATCTTCACTAAGTCATTGGTTCATCAGCCACATTCCTTTTTAATGTCTGGTCATGAAGCCTGAACCTACCACCATTGTTCCAAGAAGTATTTAATGACTTAACACACTTTTTACCAAGAATGTTTATAGAGATCCCTGTGGAATGTTAATATATTCCACAAACACGTGCTTTCTCACAGTTAGAAGCTAGGTTTCACTCTGCTGTAGACCTCTGTCTGTTCCTCTGGTCCTGCAGCATGTCAACTGTACCGTGTTGATTCTGGATTGTCTCAGGCTTCAGTGGCTATCTCCCCTTTATTTCTTTGGCTCAGATGTAGGCAAAAAATCTTCTTCTGCACATTGTAAAAGCAAAAGAGAGGCTTCACAATACAGTTTATAACATATCTATGAAATCTGAGTGACTTAAAAATATTAACAACTTTATAGATTAATCTGCCATATCTATTCGAAGTTTTTCTCTCCATCTGAAAAGTTCCAAGTAAATTATAAAGTTCAAAATATGGAGCTCCTGGCATGCTTGTCTGATCAAGGGCAGTTCCCTGTGTAACCTCGAGTTATGATTCAAGTTTATGTGCTGCTGATGGCAGCAAATTCTCCATTCACAAACAGAAAAGAGTTCCTGCATGCTTCTCCTAATATCTGTCTTTTAAGGAACTTCCAAATCCCTTCCTCCCCTTTTCTTACAATGACAATGTCTCCCCCTTCCAAAGAAAACTCTAGTAACTTCCTTAGGTGTTATGTCTATGAATTACTATGAGATATGAAAAGATTGTTTTATCTACTATAATCATGAATATTTCAATTTTAAAAAATGTAGAAACAATAGTGAGTCTGATAACCACGAAACCAATTACAAGGCACTAAAATAATTGATATATCTATGAGTGTTAGTGTATTTCTACTGATAAAACAATAAATAAGAAAAAACTTCAATACAGTAAATGGTAAAGGGCCAGTCATTTTGAACAGCCTGGATGATATTCTGTTTTTGTTTTTTGAAATTTTGCTTTGTCAGCTCAAGTCCAAGTGGATCAAGGGCCTTCACATAAAACCAGATACATTGAATCTAATAGAAGAGAAAGTGGGGAAGAGTCTCGAACACTTGGGCACAGGGGAAATGTTCTTGAACAGAACACCAATGGCTTGTGCTCTAAGATCAAGAATCGACAGATGGGACCTCATAAAATTACAAAGCTTCCATAAGGCAAAGGACACTGTAATAGGACAAAACGTCAACCTACAGATTGGGAAAAGATCTTTACCAATCCTACATCCGATAGAGGGCTAATATCCAATGTATACAAAGAACTCACGAAGCTAGACTCCAGAGATCCAAATAACCCTATCAAATAATGGGGAAGAGAGCTAAACAGAGAATTCTCAACTGAGGAAACTCGAATGGCAAAGAAGCACCTAAAGAAATGTTCAACATCCTTAGTCATCAGGGAAATGCAAATCAAAACAACCCCAAGATTCTACCTCACACTAGTGAGAATGGCTAAGATCAGAAACTCAGGTGACAGCAGATGCTGGCAGGGATGTGGAGAAAGAGGAACACTCCTCCATTGCTGGTGGGAATGCAAGTTGATACAACCTCTCTGGAAATCAGTTTGGCGAACCCTCAGAAAAATGAACATAATACTACCTGAGGACCCAGCTATTCTACTCCTGGGCATATACCCAGAAGATGCTCCAACACATAATAAAGACACATGTTCCACTATGTTCATAACAGCCTTATTTACAATAGCCAGAAGCTGGAAACAACCCAGATGTCCCTCCACAGAGGAATGGATATAGAAAATGTGGTACTTTTACACAATGGAATACTACTCAGCTACTAAAAACAATAACATCATGAAATTCGCAGACAAATGGATGGATCTTGAAAATATCCTTAGCGAGGTAACACAGTCACAAAAGAATGAACATGGTATGTACTCACTTTTAAGTGGTTATTAGCCCAAAAGTTTGAAATACCCAAGATTCACTTCACAGCAACAGTAGGGCTGAGGGTGAGGTCCCAGATGGAAGACCTGGAGAAAGGACTGAAGGAGCTGAGGGAATTTGCATCCCCCAGGAGGCAGCAACAGTGGCAACCTCCCCACCCCACCCCCAGATACTCCTGGAGACTGATCCACCAACCAAAGAATACACATGGAGGGACCCATGGTGCTGGCCACAAATGCGGCAGAGGAGGGTCTTGTTATCCATCAGGGGGAGGAGAGGCTCTTGGGCCTGAGGGTATTAGATGCCTCAGTATAGGAGAATGCCTAGGAGGGAAGAGGAGAGTGGGTGGGTGGGTGGGTGGGAGAATACCCCCATAGTGGCAGGGGGAGGGTGGAGGGAATGGGGAGGTTCCAAAGGGGAGATCTGGAAATGTGCAAACATTTGAAATGTAAATAAAATATTTTAAAAAAAAGTTTAAAATAGCAATATAAAGAAAATTTTTGCTTTGTCATATTTATTTATTATTTATTTATTATTTATTCACTTTACATTCTGATCTGCTCCCTTCCTGGTCATGCCCTCCTACAACCCTTTCTCCATTCCACCTCTCAATCTTCTCTGAGAAGACTCCCTCTGTATCCCCCCACTGTGGTCTCTGTGGGGCTAGGTACATCCTCTCTTACTGAGGCAGTCCAGCTAGAAGAGCATATCTCACAGACAGGCAACAGCTTTTGGGATAACCTCTATTCCTATTGTTCAGGACACACATGAAGACCAAGCTGCACATCTGCTACATATCTGAGATTCAAGCATCCTTTCTTGGACCATCTTTTTGTTTGGCTTCTTTGGGCCTGTGGAGTATTGCATGGGCATCCTGCATTTTATGGCTAATAATACCCACTTATGAGTGAGTACATACCATGCATGTCCTTTTGAGTCTGGGTTACCTGACTTAGGATGATATTCTCAAGTTACATCCATTTTCCTGAAAAATTCATGATGTATTTGTTTTTAATAGCTAAATAGTATTCCCTTGTGTAGATATAGCATATTTCTTTTTAATCCACAAAGACCTTAAAACCAATGTTATTTCATTATCCTTCAAATCCTCTCTACTACGACGACGACGACGACGAGGAAAAGGCTAGGTTTCACAACACGGTGAAAAATAATCCTTGCAACTAACACACATACTGTCATTCAAAATATTTGTAAGGAAGTTAGAGAAGATTCTTTGTGAGAATTGTTGCTAATTGGTAGATGTGACAGTGAACACCACATTCCCTATTCTCTGATTCACACTCTAATGATAGACAGCCCAAAGTGAAATGCAAATTCTATAGCTCCTTAGAACACATCAGAGTCTTAGAGAGAGGAAAGGGTTTATGAAGTATAAAAAAGGTGGATTTTATTTATTTATTTATTTATTTATTTATTATTTGTTTATTTATTTATTTGGACAAGGTATTTGTTTCACACTTCCAGGTCACAATTCATCATTAAGGAAAGTTAAGAACGAAATTCAAGGTGGAAGCAGAGATAGGAACTATGAATGAAGGCTGCTTCAGAAGCCTGTGTGTGCTTTGAACTAGATTAATCCAATATATCTATTGTATGTATGCTTTCTCAAGGCAACTTCTAAAGAGATATACTTTTAGATAAGATGATCTGTTGTAGGACAGTTTCCCCTGATTTGAATCACTCCAACCTGGAGGAAGGCTCCCTATGATTCATGAGGTAAGCCCAACTCAGAAAGCTCTGAATGTTCCTGAAACTTACAAAGTTCCCTAGACCTCTCACCAAGCTTTTAAAGCATTAGCAATTGGTGGGGAGAAGAGAGTGTCTAACCTATTGAGTTTCTTATTAAAGCAGACTGCAGATACAAACATTTTATTAACAAAGATTGGACATGACCTCAGCAAAATGAGTGTGACCAAAAAAAGATATGAGAAAGACCATGGGAACCTCAGAACCATTGAGCATTAAAGAGCTGAGAGAAATTAAGGCCCCGCAGAAGAACTGATACAGAAAGAGAACCAGAAAACAGAGATATCATGTAATAAAGAGAGAGTTTATCAAGAACTGGAGGAAGTGTCAGGGCTGCTGACAAAGCAGATAATTTAAGATAAAAAAAAAATACCATTGTTTTAGCTAAACAGATATCTATGTTGGACTCAACAAAAGTGGATTTGAATCTAACAGATGGAAGACTCTGAGTAGAATTGAGAGGAAATGAACCAGTTGAGGCACCCATTTTCTAACAAAGAAACAGTTACTCATACATAATTCCTCAAAACAAAATAATGTCTAGAAACAAAACAGTCTGCAAGAAAAACACAGATAAAAAAAAAAAATCCTACTTCAAGCTTGTCCTTAGAAAAACAGCATCTTTTGAACTTCTTTGTATGAAGCATTGTATTGTTGACAAGAAACACACCTTTTCCTATTGCAAAGGAACAACAATTCTTCATATTGATTTAAATACAGGAAATTTTGGATTGTAATTATGGCACAAAAAGATTATCATAATAGAAAACTCAAACATCTGTTTTATAAAATCTCAACTATACTTCAAATTTTAAACCCTGGACTTGATAATAGTTTGTTTTCATGAAATATGCACAATTTTTGTCAGAATTAAGTCATTAAAATTTTTCTGAAAACCTGTGTCATGTGCTGGTCACACAGGTCACCACTCCCCTCCATCCCAGAAGCTAATCTCATGAACTAGTAGCAGTTCTAGAGACAGCAAATTGCTGAGAAATGAGGCTTCCACTGCTGAGGTTTGATGGAGAAACCTACAGCAGTAGAGCTGGAGGACAGAAGGGCACCAGGAACTAAGATGCAGATCAATTTGAAAGCATCAATATGAGGAGGGCGACCCCATAGGAAGACCAGCAGCCTCAGCTAACCCGGACCCCTGAGACCTCTCTCACACTGAGCCACCAACTAGACAGTGTACCTGGCAGGTACGAGGACCCGAACAGGACCCGAACACATACACAGGTCTGGCCTCAGTGAGAGAAGATGCACCTAACCCTTGAGACACCAGACAATGGGAGGCCTGGTGGGCATGCAGAGTATGAGGGTGTGGGGATGTCCGTTTGGAGCCAGAGGAGGAGGAATGGGATGAGGAACTGTCAGAGGGCAGGACTGGGAGGGGAGAACGACTGGACTGTAAAAAGAGATTAAAAGGAAAACACAAACAAAACAAGAAAAGAAAACGAAAAAATTAAAGAACAAAAGAGGTTAAAGACTTCCACAGACTTAAAGTAAGGTTTGTTGACTTCAAATTTAATATGAACAATAGGACTGAACTCGTACCATACTGAAAAGCTCCAGAGATGATAAACTGCTCTTGGAAGGTGCGCAGGAGCTGTCCTGACAACCGTTTCCAAGCTGCAACAGGAAGCAAGAGGACATAGAGGAAAACTTCGTTAGATTCATTTACATCTTCCATTCCCAAACTAGTTGATTATCAAGCAGGCTTTGTGCTCTGGTTAGCATTGTGGAACTGGCAGAAAAAATAGGTCAATAAATATGTATGTTTCCTGCTACATGTTATAGACAAATGATCAATAAATCATAGCTTCTGAAATTGAGACAGTTATACTTTTCTGAGGACGGAATTGTAAACATGTAATTTAAGTAAAAGAAAAGGAGAAAGGAAAACAAAGCAGTGGAACTGTGAGACAGTTTCTAGGCCTCTAGAAAAGGAATTGGCACTTGGAAAATGTCTTTCACGACACACAGGAAAACAAAGAGCCAAATATGCCAAGACAAATGGTTTTTGTTTTTGTGGTTTTTTTTTTTGTTTTTGTTTTTTTTTTTTTTTTTGTAGACACTTTGTATAAAGGGAAGTAGCTAGGTGGTCTTTGATAGAGAGAATAGGAAGCAGGAAACTCTAAAGAGTTTTGGAGTGTCTTATTCTCCTGTGTTTAACTTGATAGGTGAGGATCTAATGTGTAAGTAAGTGTAAGGTTGCTCAAGGCTGCCCTGGGTAAAAAAATAAAGAAGAGAAATCAACCATGAACAGAGACATGCAGGCACACAGACCTGGCTGAAACAGTCACACAATTAACCAATGATAATTGTAAAAACAGACACAGATTCATACAATGCAAAATCCCACAGGTGAAACACAAAATAACGTACTGAAGCCAGAACATTCCTGAGGATAATTAAACAGTCTTCTCAGGTTTCTAAGGACTTCAGTCATTTCTCATTTACACTATAATTCTAGCCAGGGGAGTCATCCAAACAATGATAGAATTCTCATATGCAAAACACTGGACAGCTCCAATATTCCTGCGGTTCTTTAAAGATCCAAGAATACTTTAAAGCTGAAAACCTCTACTCCAGTAGCATCTGGCTTGCCTGTTGATGCTGACATTAAACCATCTCAGCAGATACTCAGAAAAACCCTTTAACCAAAAACAGACTTACAAATTTGTAACATGGAGTTTCTTAAATTCAACATCACAAACATCTTTTTGAGGAACACAAAAACTAGATAAACACAAGTTTTAAGAGTGAACCAAATTGCTGGATATGCCTTAAAACTCACAGGGTGGTCATACCATCAGAGACTGAAGAACAAGTATCTGAACAACAAACTATTTTCATCCATTCCTGGCCTGTCTTAAATGGATTCTTATGAAGCAAGAATGTCTAAAACTGTCTTTAAAAAAAAAAAATGTTTTGATAAATTAATTACATATGCATGTCTAAGTTTGTTTTGAACTTGTTATGTAGGGAAAGATTTATTCTCTCCTTTGAAAGGGCATTATATAAGAGAAGGTGTGGTTAATAATAAGTTGAAGTAAATAACAATGACAGCAATAATAATGACAAAATGTACTTGTCAAGCAAGAATAAGGAGGTGAATTCACATCCCTACCACCTAGGTAAAACTCAGTCATTATGGTGACACATGCTTATAGTCACAGAAGTTGGGAGCAAGGTCACATAGTGATAAACAGATCCCTAGGGCTTGTTGATCAGCAAATGGAGAGCTGTATTTGTGCCCTAGGAAACAGTAAATTGTCATGCTACTTACTGAAAAAACTAGCATGGTAGAATATACGTTTAAAAACACCTTTACTTGGAGTGCTTTGTGTAATTTTTGTGACATATCTAGAACTAAACTCTTATTACATTAGAGCAGCACCTTCATAGTTCAGAGAGTGGTATAAATTCTTGTGGGGTAACACAGAGTTACACTAAAGAGGAACAGAATTGTTTTTTATATGTGGGTGTCTCTGTGTATGTGTGTGAGAGAGAGAAGGAGTAAGAGTAGTGTATGTGTGTGTGAATACATGTATATATGAATGTGTGTGTGAATGTGTTTGTGTGTGTGTTTGTGTACCTGTATCTACATGTCTAAGAGAGAGTGAAGGGGGGAAGGAGGCAGAGTTTTATATGTTTGTGTGTATGTGTGTATAAGCCCTCAATAGCCTCTTGTTTCTAGTTCACAGTACTGGACTTTTTACTTGGGCGGTGAAGAAATGAACTCTGGTCTCATGCTTGGGCAGGAAACACTATACCTGACAAGATCTCCCAACAGCAGAGAATTTCATTGACAAAGATATAGAAGAGGATTCTCATGGAAAGTCTATAATAATAATGGGGAGAGATCTACCATTTCTTGTTTTTGTTTAATTTTCATAAAAGAACCTGTTTGAATTTTAGGTTTCAATTTACTTTTTCCTAGAAAGCTTTTTAATTTTCCTAATCTGGATAAGAAATCCAGGGTGTTACCCTCAATAGTGACGTGGTTGACCACTGAACTAGTTAGCTATCCTCTTGACTTGCCTTGTCTTTCCTTCTGATTCTTTCACTTTGTTTTAGTTTGATTTTTCTGTTTGAAGGTTATTTTTAGTTTTTGATTTTTAAAAACTTGGTTTTCACCTTCTTTATTTCATGGTTCCATTTTCAAATTAATATTGACTTCACTATGTAGTACAGATCAGCCTAGTCATGAATACTTCCATCAAAAAACACTACAATTACAGATGAAAACTACAAGCATGAAAAACTTGCCTTTTATTAATGCGTACTGTGCTCTTGTATGAAGAATATATTACTGGCTGAAATTCTAGAAATACAGCTGAGAAAAAATGAAAAAAAATGGTGAAGGAATTAGCCATGTTTGAAAGTGATATCTAATTGAGGGGCAGACAAAGTGGTGAATCCGAGAAAGAATTAACAGAATGAATCAGATACAGGATACACCCAACTCACAGGAGATGAGAAAAGAACCTGGAAGAGAACCTAATTAAGAACAGCAAATGAGAGAGAGAGAGAGAGGAGAAGAGAGAAGAGAGAGAAGGTGGTATATGGTATGGTGGTATAGTGTATGTGCAGAGCAGTTTTACAGAAACAGGTTGCATGGAGAACAAACCAGACATAGTTGAAGACAGAAGACAGAAAGAGCCAGAGTATGTGAAGGATTAGAACATATTGCCAACATCAGTATGAGGCCAAGCAGATCAATTCAGGCAGAAGCCTAGAGAAGCTAGATTGAATCAGTCTGCAGGGAATATTAGATTGTATAGAGGCTAGAAGCTTCCAGCCCTAGGCTTAGGGAGAATTAGGACTGAGAAAGAAATGCTTTGGGCTCAGCATGAGCCTTGCATTTACATAGTTTGTGTAAGGTTGTAAGTGTCTCAACCTTTCATCTGCAGAAATTTACATACAGCTCTGAAGAGGAAGGTATCCTGGGCATTGGGAGCCAAGGAATAACACTGCACTACAAACCCCACACAAGTGATTTATTCTGTAAAGCACAAGAGGGGGCCTGCCTTTATTCATGTAAGAACCAGCAAAAACTGAGTGACAGGCAGGCTGATATAAAGTTTCTTAGGAGGGGAGTCTTCCAGGGTGGGCATTTGTGGGATTTCAATCCTTAGAATTAAGTGCAGGCTTTGAAGGGGCTTGAACCATCCCAAGCATCATACACAGTGTTCTGGCAGGCCTCACTCTTGTCCCCAATTTCCTCTTCCTTGGTAAAATATGTTAGATTACATTCCTAAAGCTAGCTCCCCAGAACCACTGTGCTATTTCTCTACTTTCTCCTCTTGACGTTGAATGCCAAGGTCTAGCTTTCAAAGTATTGAAGCAATCAAAAGAACCCTTTGACTCACCTAATTAACATGACCAATTAAAATTAAACACCTTAACCTAACAAGGATTTTCTCCCCTTTATATTTATATGCCACTATTTGCCTATGAGCCACATTCTTTCTCCTCTCTATCCAGAGTCACACCCCTACCTCCAGGTCAAATATTCCTCTTCTCCCTTCTTTAACCAGTATCTCCATTCTTTATCTCTTTTACTATACCCTTTATCCCCCTCAAGCAAATAAATCTCATTTGTGCTGAGAATGGTCTGAGTCAATACTAGTTGCTACAGGCTCTTTTTTCTACCCTATGTAGGAGAAACAAGAAAAACCATCAAGAAAGAAACAAATAAACAAACAAACACAAAACATTTTTGCTGGAGTAACAAACAAATGAAAAAAATCAAGAAATACTTGGGGCTTGAAAACTATATCAGTGGTTAAGAATACTTTCTGCTCTTGGAGATTATCTATAACTCCTATTTAAAACTGCATTTCCACAGGATCTGATGCCCTTTCTTGACCTCCATGGGTACCAGGCCTGATCTTGGTGCATGTACTGTTAGGGGTTTATGCAGAGGAGTGTGTTGCTTGGTCACGGTCAACATATGCCACAAACATCACACCATGCAGCAGATTTCACACATGAGATTTATTGTGATGGTGTAGGGGTAGGGAGGAAAAACAAAGAGTCACGCAGATCAAGAGACAGAGAGTCAGAGAAAGCAAGAGGGATAGAGAGACTGGGAGACCAAGAGCTGGATATAATAGCTGGAACCTTTTAAAGGGATGTATATCACATGCATATAAGTAGAATATTCTACTCATGGTAACAGTGGAGATGTGTCTCATTTGGTGGTGGGTGTATCACTAAAGGTTGTGTTGGTCAAAACACCTGATTTCTAACTTCCCCCTTTTGTTTATTATACAGTGAGAGGCAAAAAGAAGGATGATAGTGAGGCAGGAATGGGGGTGTCATGCTCTTTAGACTGCTTCCTGCTGTCTGGAAGTGTCAACATCTTTGGAGACACAAGAAAGCTGGGATGCTAGCCAAGGCCTGAAAGAGCAGTCTGTTTCCTTCACTGTCCAGTCTCTGTGGGACCAACTGAGGCTAAGGATATGCAGGCAACAGTGGGAACAATTAGTGAGGCTAGACCAGCTGCTGTGAAACCCTTTGAGGCTGTCTGGGATGCATATTATGAGGAAACACTTGGAGTTGTATATATGGAGAAGAAGATAAAGTTAGGGGATTCAGTGGGAAATTTTTTTGATACTTTATTTACATTAAAAATGTTCCCCCCCCCTTTCCAGATCTCCCCTTTGGAACCTCCCTATTCCCTACCCCCTCACCCTGCCTGTATGGGGGCATTACCCTACTCACCTACCCAACAATTCTCAACTTCCCTCCTTGGCATTTTCCTATACTGGGACATCTAACACCCTCAGGCCCAAGGGCCTGTCCTCCCCCTAATGGCTAATAAGACCCTCCTCTGTCACATATGAGGCCAGCACCATGGGTCCTTCCATGTCTAATCTTTGGTTGGTGATCCAGTCTCCAGGAGCATCAGGAGGTCAGGCCAGTGGACACTCTTGCTCCCTCCCCAGGGCTGCCAACTCCCTCAGCTCCTTCAGTCCCTTCTCCAACTCCTCCATCTGGGACTTCACCCACAGTCCTACTGTTGCTGTGAAGTGACTCTTGTGTATTTCGAACTTTTGGGCTAATATCCATTTATTAGTGAGTACATATCATGTTCATTCTTTTGTGACTGAATTAACTCGCTTAGGATGATATTTTCAAGTTCCATTGATTTGCCTGTAAATTTCATGAGATCATTGTTTTAATAGCTGAGTAGTATTCCATTGTGTAAATGTACCACATTTTCTGTATCCATTCCTCTGTTGAGGGACATCTGGGTTGTTTCCAGTTTCTGGCCATTATAAATATGGCTGCTATGAACATAGTGGAGTATGTGTCTTTATTACATATTGGAGCATCTTCTAGGTGTATGCCCAGGAGTGGAATAGCTGGGTCCTCAGATAGTATTATGTTCAGTTTTTCTGAGGGTCTGCCAAACTGATTTCCAGAGAGGTTGTATCAGCTTGCAATCCCACCAGCAACAGAGGAGTGTAGAAAAGGCAGTAGACTCATGCCTTTGAGTTATGATAGAAGCCTGGGACCCAAAATGATTTGGGGTTAAAAGCATGAACATGCTTTCCTCTATCCAGAAAATGGGATCTAAGTAGATTAGACAGATGTTGTTAGCACAGTGAGAAGCACTTTTATATCTACTGTCTTAGTTAGGGTTTTACTGCTGTGAACAGACATCATGACCAAGGCAACTCTTATAATGACAATATTTAATCGTTTCTGGCTTACAGGTTCAGAGGTTCAGTCCCTTATCACCAAGGAAGCATGGTAGCATCCAGGCAGGCATGGTGCAGGCAGAGCTGAAAGTTCAACATCTTCATTCAAGACTGTTGTAGAAGACTGGCTTTCAGGCAGCTAGGATGAGGGTCTTAAAGCCCACATCACAGTGACAAACCTACTCCAGCATGGTCACACCTACACTGACAGGGCCACACCTTCTAATAGTGTCACTACCTTGGCTGAGCATATACAAACTATCACATTTATACTTAGAATACAATCAAAGAGAATTTAAAATCTTGAGCTCATGACTATGATAATAGTAGTCAATACTTACCAGAGCTAGCTGATAAGCTAATAGCTTATTAGAACTTCATTGGTTAATGTTAAAACTCTGAACTTTTGAAGACTTAATATAACAACATAGAAAGGGAAAGAAATCTGAAGATATTTTTTTCATTTTTATATATATCTTAAATCATTTTTCATACCTTTACAAATTACATTCATACATAATGAAATTTACACTTTTTCTCTATCCTTTTATCATGAGGCACAGGTGGTTTATTACCAACAGTAGTCTTTGTAAAATAAGCTATACAAAATAAAGGAATATTTAAAAGTTATTTTGAAAGGTGTATTGTGCATTTGTCTCTTTTTAGAGTCTGTTAGCAAGGTAAACTGTTTGTCTTTCTCTAGTAGATCTCCAGTGAGCCCTGAGACTTGATTTTTATATATGAAATGAACTGACAGTAAGCTGAAGCCTTGATTGTTGCTGTTAAACTAACAGAGCTATCATTATCCTAGTCATCAACACCCTCAGAGATCTAAGAAAGATAAATTTTACCTGAGTAAGGAGAAAGTACAGACCAAGCAACTCTGAGTCCATTAAAAATGACAGTTACTGGCTATCTGGACAATCACTCTAGTTTCCTACTGGTCACTAGGGGCAGAGACTGTAGGGCAGTATCAGTGTTTGACCACCAAGAACAGAAGACCGGACAGATTTTTATGTGTAATAGGACCATATAGGGAATTGGCCTGTTTTGTCTAGGCAAAATGGACCAGTGAACTCCCCAGATTATGGCTTGTCTACAGTTTAGACAGAGTCCTGAGAACAGGCAAGGTAAAGAGAAATTTTCTACATAGTTGCTAGCATTGCCACATTTAAAGCAAGCTCCAGATAGCTTCCTTCTGTGCCTATCATCTTCTTTGGAAGAGACTCGGGGTGCTGCCAGGAGCTGGCACTTCTATCTCTTACAAAAAAAAAAAAAAATTAACATTTTAAATGCCATATTCAGTAGATCTCTATTGAGTTTGAGTACCATTATCAATTAAGTATATCTAAACTAGATAAATTTTGCTTGTTTGTTTCTAATTACTTGTTTAGGTTTAACTTTCAAAACATATACAGGAGGCTAAGTAAAGCTTATACCTGTAATTGATTACATTAATCTGAACACATAAAGGAATTTGATCATTTGTGAGCTGACTGACCATTAATAGGTATATCTTAATTATCCTTAAGAGCTTACAAGAAGTTAGTAGCTTTCATAAAGCTGGGAGTTTACATTCTATCTCTGTTAGATTTAACCATAAAAAATAAAACTTTTGAATTAAGACTCTTATAGCATCAAAATAAAACTTTTAAGTGAAGATACAGTCCATAGAGAAAGTGGCAAATTTTCTGATTCTTTTATAGTGCATCATTGTAGAATATTGCATTTTTTTGTATGGCATAATTTATCCAAATAACTAAAGCTTTAGGTGAGTAAAGACAAAGAAGCTATAGAAATATTACTGGGGATCTCAATAGTCCTTAGAAATTTATGAATCTTTATTATCAAATATACCTTATTTATTAAACATATTATTATTTATTGAAAATATATTGTTATTTATCCAACTTTTCTAGCTGCCTAGTGTTAACCAGATATATATATATTATATATACACATATATATATAATAAATCAACTTTTGTTAGTTTGAGTAGACCATTATAAACAGAAAATTTTATCATATACAGTATATTATAAACCAGAGTTGAATCACATAGGCATTATATTGTAGCAAATATAACCTTAACTTTTATCATCATACAAAATTCCATAGACTTGTTGTTGCTTCCTTAGTCTAAAAAGGAGAAATAATAATAAACAGGAATGCATTAGGACAAAAAAGTTCTACAATTGTTGATTTATGCCATGTGGTTGGTCATCTTAAGAAGTTGAAGTCACATAGTATGTATCTTTTAACCAGCTTACATCCTGATGAGATCAGCAGCCAAAATGGAGAAGAGCCACATGGCTGCTATTTAAAAATGTTAGTTTTCCAAGTAAATTTATTATTTCTCTAATGAGTGCTAAATCCAAATTATATAGATATATCCACATATAACTGAATCCAAAGACCATGGCTGGGGTTACTTCCTCCTTTATGAATACCAGAGGCCAGATGATTAATAACTTAATGGTCAGTTCCTCAGATCCTGGGAAGCCTTTATCTTGACAGAAGGGAAAGCTTACCATTTGCCTCTGTTTGATGGGTTGCTCAGTAATAGGTGAGCTGAAAAGTTGCAGGAGAACTAGAGATAAGGGATGGGGTTGCATAGTGGCTTAGGACCCCATCCCCAACGGGGTAACAGAAAGGCACCAGGATATCCTAGCAGTCATGTCAAACATGAATGTTAGTGTTCATGCAGCAGAAGGATTACCTTTGCAGATCAGAGCCAAGAGTTTTATTGGGTTTGGGGATTCTCAGAGAGAGACAGAGACATAGAGAGACCAGGAGACAGTGAGATTCAGACAGCAAGAAAGACAATCAGAGAGACCTGGAAGCAGAGAGGAAGCTGAGAAGGCAATACCTTTTAGAAGGGCATGGAACACGTGCATATGGACATGTGGTGATAATTAAAATGTGTTGCATTAGGAGTTATATGATAGTATAGCTGCTAACACTGAGTCACTAAAGGGAGAGGACAGGGAGCGCCTGGTTTCTAACATATATGTGAATGCAGGCAAACACATATACAAAAAACAACAATAAACTAATAATAAAACAAAAAAGAAAAGAAACGATGAATGGATTTAAAACAGGAACTCAAAAGACAAAATTCATTGTTGAGGCAAATAAGAAGAGCTGAGCTGAAAGTGTATCTTAAGACTCTGATATGGGTAGCTCAAAGAAGAGTTTTAAAATTAAAGGTAAGACAAAATGTACAAACATAATATGTTTAAGGGAAAGAAGAGTCCAAGGAAAAAAATTCAGATGAAAACACAAGAAAAAAAAAGTGTTAAAATCTCTTTCTAGGAGTGTCATATTCATGTCAAATAGTAACTTTTGTGACTGCATTAGTTAGTTTATACCTAATCAAACTCTGTTAATGCCAAGAAGAGAAAGTGAGCCCAATGTAACCAGATGCTTCTCAAACATCTCTTGATTGAATGAATGGACTGAGCTGATTGATTTCACCAAGCTCTTAGAGCACATCTCTTAACAGCACAATTGGGAGCTTGCATGTTAGCATTGTACAGTAGTTTTCTCTGAGGCTAAAACCTTCTATCTTGAAGGGAAACTCCTTAAGATAGGATGGAGGTGAAACAATAGGATGTTTTAAACCAATAGGACACACTACATGCAAGCCACTAGGACAAGAAGTGAACAACTCAAACCAACTCAGGAAGCCCCTGAAACTGACCATCTTCACTGAGCCACTACCCTCCCAAAAGTGTGTGTGTGTGTGTGTGTGTGTGTGTGTGTGCGCATGGGTGTGTTTGTGTGTTTCTGCTCTACAGAAGAAGTCTGACATATAACAACTTGTGAAACGAGTAACACACATTTTAAAGCACATTTTACATCCCACATCCACAACTTTTTCAACACTGTTTTGTTTTATTATATTGTTTGTAAACTTGGTTTTGAATTTTTCAAACCTAGTAACATTAATTAAAATAATCTCCCTTTCATTCTTCTATTTCATTAGTTTACTTATTGTACTGGCTAGTTTTGTGTGTCAACTTGAAACAAGCTGGACTTATAACACAGAAAAGAGTTTCAGTTGAGAAAATGCCTCTATGAGATACAAGTATGTCATTTTCTCAATTAGTGATCAAGGGCAGAGGGCCCCTTGTGGGTGGTACCATCTATGGGCTGGTAGTCTTGGGTTCTATAAGAAATCCAGCTGAACAAGCCAGGGTAAGCAAGCCAGTAAGCTGCTTTCCTCCATGGCCTCTGCATCAGTTCCTGTTTCCTGACCTGCTTGTGTTCCAGTCCTGAATTCCTTCGGTGATGAATAGCAGCATGGAAATGTAAGCTTAATAAACCCTTTTCTCCCCAACTTGCATCTTGGTCATCATGTTTGTGCAGAAATAGAAACCCTGACTAAGACAAATTGGTACCAGAAGTGGGGTATTCCTGTGACAACCTGACCATGTTTTGGGGAGGACTATGAAAGGACTTTGGAACTTCGGGCTAGAAGATCCATTCGGTGTTAAGAGCTTTGTGGGATGTTGTGTGGGCACTTGGAAGATAATGTTGAGAACAGTGCAGAAGATGTCGGCCTGGCTTGTGAAATTTCAGAGGGAAGATTAAAGACTCTTATCAGGGCCATTGCTATTTTGACTGTGAAGATTAGTGGTTTTGGTTAGCTGGGGCTGAAGGATCAGCTGTGAATTAAAAGATACCAGAACTACTAAAGCAAAACCATTGCTTTGCTAGGACTATTGATGCAGGTTGGCTGAAGCTGGGAAATTGGCGATGGTTGAGATGAGACTAGCATCATTGAGGTGAAATCTTCTGAGAAGTGTTTTCTGAGAGCACAGAGGCTGCATTCCAGAGATAGCTAGTTTTGTACCTTGTGCTGTGACTTGACTTGGTAATGTGTAAGAGTCACTCAGGTGGTACTGGTTTTGAAGGCATGAAGGAGTCATGAAGAGCAGCTGAGGCCTGGGCACTGTGAGAGGTCTTGGGAGGCCATTGGTGAAGGTGCAGCCTCAGTTGCAATTGACAGACCAGGACTGAAGGGGTCATGCAAAGGAGTTGAGGCTTGGCACCATGAAGAGAGCCTATGAGAGGCTGTTGGTAAACCAAGTTGCAGCAGAAGACAGCAGTGTTTTGGAGATGCCAGTGTCATGAGATGACCAATAAGAACAACAGCATCAGTGGAGTATAGGCATCTGGAGCCTAGAAGACAAGGTGTGTGCTACAAAGGGCAGAGCTAGAGAAGTGACTCAGGCCCTTGGAGGAATCCAGAAGATCATGAGTGGATCCCAGACAATTGGAGTTCGATTTTGCTTCTGATTGTGACTGTGCCCTGATATTTTTCCCTCTTGAAGAAAGAAGATATTTTAGTGGAGCCCACACTTAAGAGACTTTGAATTTTTAAAAGACTTTGAATTTTAAGAGATTGTATGTTTAAAAAGATCTTTTCTCGGCCTTTTGGCTAAGATCAAATATGGATGTTTAAAAGGGACTGAAATGTTAATATGAAAGAATTTGCAAAGATTGTGGGACTTTGAAAGTTATTTAGATCTTAGGGATGAATAAGAAAGTAAGGGTCGAGGCTTAATGGTGATGTGTTTATGTGTCAAGTTGACAAGGGGTCAATTGTATTGGCTAGTTTTGTGTGTCAACTTGACACAAGCTGGAGTTATCACACAAAAAAGGAGTTTCGGTTGAGAAAATGCCTCTATGAGATCCAGGTATAAGGCATTTTCTCAATTAGTGATCAAAGGGGGAGGGCCCCTTCTGGGTGGTACCATCTGTGGGCTAGTAGTCTTGGGTTCTATAAGAAAGCAGGCTGAGCAAGTCAGGAGAAGCAAGCCAGTAAGTTACATCCCTTCATGGCCTCTGCATCAGCTCCTGCTTCCTGACCTGCTTTAGTTCCAGTCCTGACTTCTTTTGGTTATCGAACAGCAGCATGGAAGTGTAAGCTCAAAAACTCTTTCCTCCCCAATTTGCATCTTGGTCATGATTTTTGTGCAGGAATAGAAACCCTGACTAAGACACTTATGTATATAATCAAATTGAACAAATACATCTGGAATGTATAAGTTAATGACTAAGAGAAATATGTGGCCACACAAACAAGCTGCCTTGTATATTATAAATTGTGAAAGAAAAACAATGATATTTATTCTGATAAAGTTTTCAAATTCAGTCTGATTAATACAGAAATTCTACTGTACTTAGCTACCACAGTCTCTGAACCAATATACAATGAAGTTATAGATAGCATAACTTCAGCTTTTCTCTTTCCTCTTTCCTTGTTTTAAATATGCATCTGTATGTGAGGGGAACAGAAAATTGAGGAATTCACATTGCAAAGGAACAAGAATGAAGAAAGAAATGGAGGAGATCAGAAGGGTGTCACCACTATCATTATTACTATAGATGTCACCAATACATTCATAAGATGAGAAAGAGAGGCAATGGCAGGCTTCCAGTCCACATACTTCAAGAATCCCCAACCTTGATCTACACTCTACTTCTTCCTTACAAGAACATTAAGGTTTACAGGATGAGAATACTAACCAGTAAATCTTGATGATCTTCTAAATTCCTAGTCTTTCTGCTATGTATCCATTTTTCTTTCACTCACTTAATGTCCTGTTTCTGTCCTCTACCTATTAGGTAAAATGATTAGCACAAGGTGGCTATAATTAAAAGATATAAAAACAAAGGACTTCTGTGAGGACGGAAATCTGTTCTTCCTTTCTTGCTCTGTATCCAATGGGGATAGTCCCTGCAGACTCATGGGTGCAGGCTTCCTTTTCAGCATACCCACACTTTTGCTTCACTATGTAGTGACTCATTGTACCTCTAAGCTCTTTGGATTAGAATTTGGAAAATGGATAAATATGTACCAGAATGAATATTTTTAAAATTCTACATTTTAACATATAAATAAAAATATCTTGGAAAATGACTTAAGGCAGAAGTTGATAGTATCTTCCAAAATTAATGTATTTTTCTTTAAAAATCTTTTTATTTTGGGGGGGTTGGCTTTCTCCTTTGTTCTATTAAACTCTGAATTTTCAAGGCAGCTTTTGGTCTTCTCTGTATCGTTTAAAATCAGGCTGAAATGTGCATTTCTCATGTGTGTGTGTGTGTGTGTGTGTGTGTGTGTGTGCTGTTGTTGTTGCTATTGTTGTGTTGTTGTCTATACACTATATCTGACTCAAAAAGTGATAAATTCCGAAATCAAAGTGAAAAATGACTAAAGACAAAATGCAAGAGTTAGCAAGGAGAAATAGAGAATATCTATTCTTTTATGGTTTAATAATTTTATTGAAATTTATCATCCTTTTACCAAAATTCATGAAGAAATTGTATTATAGATATTATGCATCCAGAAAGTATAGATAAGAAAAAGATGGTAAGAAAAATGGATGACTTGTTAAAGCCTAATTTTCTATCTACAATGACACAATTAAAAACAACATTTTATGAAATGCACCTCAAAGTCAAGAATCCTGGGAACAATTCCAACACTCTAAAATTAAAATTGAATGTTAGATCCAGCCACAGCTTAGAGAGATATATGGTGAAAGTAAAGATGTACTGAACACCTTAGGAATCTGTAATGTTTTCTTCATTCTGTAAGAAGGCAATCAGGTGTCACCTTGTCTAAGATAGGAATCAATACATTTTTTAGAGCAAGATAGACCAACTTCAATGTCCATGATTTTCTTAATATAACATGGGTTTTTTTCAAGTGGGTATTAGAAAGTTTTAAATACCTTGTTTTGAATTATTTATTACTCTCATTTTCTAGTACCATGAAGCTGTATTTTCTTTAATTTTTCACAAAATGATTCTTTTACTTAAGAAAATGATTTTTAATTAATAATTAAACAAATAATTAAAAAATCATTGTGTTAAGAATGTTTTCCTTAATTGAAATTCAGTGCCCTTGTTTTAATGTTTTGTACCATGTTTTAATGTGCTGAATTTTAAACCCAACTCAAGTCTTTGGTAGTTGGGATTTATAAACTGCCAAATACTTCTAAAGGGGGAAAATGTGATTCAAAGCCTTAGGGGAGAAGGGACTGGCTGCCTTCTTGACATCAAACGAGCCTTGTAAAATAGCACATTGATCAGCTAAATACAAACGAACTGGAATCATATGTATATAATTCTCTTAAATTAAATTTCCTTTAAAATGGGGATGGAATTAAACATTAAAAAGGAAAGGTTCATGAAGTCAGGCTTTTTGCATTTGACATCTGTCTGCACGACCTTAAACTCTGTAAAGCATAAATCTTAGAACAATTAAATAGATGGCTTTATTCCGCCTTTAATGTATAATCGATATATTATTGTTTGTTACAGTGAAAATAAGATGATTTTATTTAGAAAAATATCATATATTAAAATCCACTTTTAACTTTGGTAAACAATTTAATATATTGTTGTTTTAAGTTTGAACATACAAGAAACTATATTCCAAGGAGAAGAGATTTACTTTCAATGTTTCCAAAAGGGCAATGAGAAGCAAGAACGTCCAACTTGGTGCATATCAGAGTGTGAAGACCCATAAGTGGCTGGTAGAGTAGGAGAGTCACAGTTACATGAAAGGCAGTTAAAATTTATAAAGAAATCTTAGTGGAGGCTACTGATGTCATTGAGAGCTGCTGCTAATTAAATCCTCATGTGATCAACATCAAGACACAGTGAAGATATCAGCAACTTCTTAGACACCCACATTGTCTCTTTACTTTGTGGAACATAAATATAAGAGTTACTGAAAAGAATACAGCACTTCATTTGCTAGTGGTTCTAACTTAAGTAAAAAATCTGAAAAATGGAGGGATACATTATTTGTAGAATAACCATTCTCATTGATCTTTACAGATCTAAACCCCCTTCTGGATGTATGAATTACTGTTTAAAGATGGACTTAATATGACTTATTATCAATTTTGATGAGTAATGAGGCATTACTATGTAGCATTCCAAAGAGTTGCACATCACTTGCTGAAAAAGAAAAATGGCTTCCTTTTTGTATGTCAACACGCTGACTATCAGAAAGAGTAGCTCTTAACTCTTAGTATCTTTCTTCAGAATATTTATAATAACGTATTTATTAATTCAAGCAGATGTTTATTTTGATCTATAATCTCATCATTGTGCTTTACAAAAAATGTTTTTGATTAGTTACCCTGTACTACTACTAGACTTGAAAACTAAAGTTGTACTTGGAAACAATTTTTTAGCGTTATTGGTATGACTGTGTTCTGAAAAATGCTTGACTACATGCCTAACAATTCCTGGCATTCAAGATGGAAGGAGAGAAGCAACTCCTCTGAACTTTGCATGCACATTGCCACATATACCCACATTCACACACATAAAACTTAAAACAAAGAAAAGAAAAAAAAAACCAATTTTCTGCTATTTGCTATATGCTTAGTGCTGTACGTAAGAGACGAATGTCACAGTCTTTAAAAACACAAACTAAAAGGAAAGTGGATTATTGGTGAGTATATATGCGCTGCTAAATGTATGTTATTTCAACACATTTTGCTTCTGGGAAAGTTTGATATAAAATCTAGATTATGTTCTGAAAATAGAAAGAGAAACAGAATGAATTGTGGACTGACAGCGGTGGTTATAACAAGTATAGATCCACTGAAGTAGTTTTGGAAGTATGGATAGAGAGGGGAAAAATACTATGGGTAACATAATAATATGGTCAAGTTAAGAAGGACTTAAGACTCAAGAAGAATTATATATGGATTTAATTTAAAAATACAAGGAGAGGCCCTTGGACCTGAAGGTGTTAGATGCCCAGTATAGGGAAATGCCAGGTAGGGAAGACGGGAATGAGTGGGTGGGTGGGTGGGGGAATAACCTCATAGAGGCAGGGGAGGGGACATGGGATAGGGGGTTCCAAAGAGGATACCTGGAAAAAGGAAAACATTTAAAATGTAAATAAAGTATCAAAAAAAAAATACAACCTATGTTACTTTTTTCTTTGACTAACTGAGTGGAAACTAGGCTCATTATCCATGTTATTTTCAGGGGAAAATATCCACTTTCTTTCTGACAGTAAATTTTAAGTATCCTCAGATTAGTAATATTTTCTAACTAATTCTTAGTGACAACACACTGTGTAAACCTATCTATACTTTTCCCACTCCTAAGAGATTTGCAGCCTGTTCTTCGTGTAGAAGACAATATTCAATATGTAAGCCAATACGTTAAAATCCTGTTTTCATGCTAATGCTTCTCTTATATTCATTTCATATTTCATATTTTCATGCTAATCTGGAGCTTCTCTTATATTCATTATTGCTCATTAGTACCAGTTGAATGAAATCCTTCAACTCTTTAAAGCTAATTACCCTTCGTGTTTTTCAACTAATTTTCCTAGAAATCCTTAAATATAATTTTCCATCCATTGTTCCCTTCTCTCATGTGCTCCCTATACATTCTGCTATGTCCTGATTAGTGATTCCTCCATGAATGTGTGATATAATCATGTTCTACCCTGGATTAATAGAAATCCATTTTATAGTCATAAGAGCAAACATGTGACCACATATGCATGACTGTCAAAATACTTCTGCAGTGACTTGGAGACAAAGAACTATGACAGCATAGCAGAAGAAAATGAAGAAGGTTAAACATATCAAATTAGGAGGAATTTTTTTGGAAATATATGTGGTATATACAAGGTTATATAAATAAATATGTAAATAAGTACTTATATGTTTATACATATATAAAATAAATCAAATAATAAATATATTTATATATTTGAATAAAGATAATATATAACCTTTATATCTTTACATATATATACAAAAATATAGATATAGATATAGATAGATAGATAGATAGATAGATAGATAGATATTGATATGCCTGGCAATATATTACTTTACTTTTTATGCAATAAAAAGCCAGTGTTGAATAAAAGTTGTACTTATAGCTACAGTATAAATTAAGATCTATCACTTCATTACTTTCACTTGCAGAATAATTTATATTTTGCTCTAGTTGATTCATTCTTTCATTCAGTAAAGTTTTCACTGAACAATTATACTTTGGCAAAATCTGTCTTGGCAAATTAAATATATCAGAAAGTAAATTGACAAATAAATATTTCTATTTCCCCAAGTTACTGCTTTGTAATACTCAAACTTTCTGTGTTCCCCAGTGAATATGTTAGGAGATATTAATTTCTTTATCAATTTTAATATATAGCATTAGTTTTCAATTTAAATTTCATGTAAATTACTCACTTGAGTACATATTGGAGAGTGTAATACACACTGAAATAAAGATTAATGAATCAGAATATAATATGCCTAAATTCTTATTTTGTATGTCACTCTACAAATTCCCTAACACACATTCATATGTTCCCTGGTTGAAAACTATTCTTCATAATTTTATCCATCAAAAATATTTGTGATAAAAAGCTTTGAGCTATGTTTCAGAAATAAAATAGTAATGATATTCCATATTTAATAATTAACATATGTGGATGCATGGAAGGCATAATAATACACCTGACACAAATATCTTCTTACTATTTTAAATTTAAATTTGTTTATGTACAAACAGTTGGAAAAAAATATGTGGATAGATTTGAGAACAGAAGGCAAAGAAAAAGCACTATTTAAAAAATTATTTATTCACTTTATATCCCAATATCATTCCCTCTTCTCCTCCCAGTGCCCCTTCACATGGATGTTTATGGTTACATAGGCATGAGAAATACTTTGGAACCAGGACCTCTATAGCAACACACACACACACACACACACACACACACTCAAAAAATATTAATAATCTGAGGCTGTGTGTGAGTTTGTGTGTGTGTGTGTGTGTGTGTGTGTTAGACAGATACACTGTGCTATATAGGTTTTCTCAGCTTGACACAAGCAAGAGTCATCTGGGAAAAGAGAACCTTGATCAAGAAAATGACTCCATAAGGTTGATCTGCAGTCAAAATGGTAGGGTACTTTATTGATGCTGAGCCCACTGTGGGAAGTATAATCTCTGGGGTGTTTCCTTGAGTGTTTAAAAAATACCATGGGTAAAAATCCAGTGAATATGGTTTCTGTTTCAGTTCCAGCTTCCATCTTCCTGTCCCACTTGAGGTCCTGCCTCAGTGATAGAATGTAATTATGAAATGTAAACCAAAAAAAACGCTTTCCTTCCCGTCTTAGTCAGGGTTTCTATTCCTCCACAAAGCATCTTGACCAAGAAGCAAGTTGGGGAGGAAAGAGTTTATACAGCTTACACTTCCTCATTGCTGTTTATTACCAAAGGGAGTCAGGACAGGAACTCACACAAGGCAGGAACTTGGAGGCAGAGGCTGTGGCTGGCAGGATGCTGCTTACTGGCTTGCTTCCCCTGGCTTGCTCACCTTGCTTTCTTATAGAACCTAGAACTACCAGCACAGATAAGGCACCACCCACAATGGGCACTTCTAACATTGATCACTAATTGAGAAAATTCTTTCCAGCTGGATCTCATGGAGGCATTTCCTCAAGGGCGACTCCTTTCTCTGTGATAACCGCAACTTAAGTCAAATTGACGCACAAAACCAGCCAGTACCCTTCCCAAGCAGCTTTTCATCCCAGTCCTTATCACAGCAGTAGAAAACAAACTTGAACCTACATAAAAATCTTGATGGTATCTCATAAGTAGACCAGCTGATGTTTTCATCAAAGTACCGAGTTAGTGAACTCCTTAAAACAATTATTATTGTCAAGGATTCAATATCTCATGATTGAGTTGTCATTGTTTCCCTTCATCATTTCTTATTCAAATATAAGCACAAAGCTCCCTACAATCTGAATCATTGTGAATGTTTGGTTTTGTTCTTAAGAAAAGGAAGTTTTAGTAAAAGTAGTTTATATCAGTCCTGTTATAGCTCATAAGTGAACTCATTTCGGAGAAGCATGTATAATATCATGAACTGACTTTTCAATACTCTCTCTCTCTCTCTCTCTCTCTCTCTCTCACACACACACACACACACACACACTGTAGAAATAACTTAAGGAGGTAAAGTTTATTTTTGTTGTTTCAGAAAGTTGCCGGCCATAGTAGATTATAGCCTGTAACAAATGGTATATTAAGTTAGTCTGTGGTGGGAGAAGGATGAAGACTTGTTGTTCACACTATGGAAGACAAGAAATCATCATGAATGGGCAAGAGGCAGAGGTAATATAGTACATAAAATTTCAATTCCCTGTCATCAATTTCCACTATGAAGTTCTACTTCATAAGAACTCCACATGCAAACAACTAGGATCATTAACTAGAGAACAAATACTCAAAGTGCAGTCCTGTGTGAAATATAAGCTTTCTTTATAAGAACATACTCTTAGAAAATATAAAAATATTAGGCATATGAATTAAAAGAGCATTTTCTCAACAATATTGTTCTAATAGTAACCAGATAATTCCTATAGAAGAAAGAACTAAGAGAATCTTTCTTCCAGAAGAAACAGCACAAATAAAAGAAAACATGATTATTTCCCATCAGTCAACTTCCACAAAAATGGGCAGAGAAAGTCTGCCCATGGCAGACTTTCTACATGGAAAGTCGTGTAATCTTTCCACGGAAAGTTATGAATATTTCAATCTATGCATATTTTTGAAAATCTAAATAACAAGACAAAAGTCTAAATTTGACCTTTCATAAGAGGAGAAATTTTGCAAATAACAATTGCATTTTATTAAAATTAATAAAATTACTTTGGGGTAATTATAGGTAAAATATAATATCTATTATATGCTGATAACATTTTTTTCCCAAAAACAAAGTTGTGTTTTCTTTATTGATGTAAAAATGTAAAGTAGAATTTCCTAGATCAGTTTAAGAAAATACAGAAGAGCTTGAATATACTTTCTTTTTTAAAACTTATTATTCTTTATTTATTTTTACATTCTAGTCGTTACCCCCCTCCCAGTCTGCCCTCTGACTGTTTCTCATCTCATTCTTCCCCTCTGTCTCCAAGAGGATGTTCTACCCAACCTCACCAGACTTACCCACACCCAGGGGCCTAACGTCTCTGGGGTGCCTTTAGGGGTCTGCCTAAAGGGAGACCAGGCAGTCCTCTGCTGTATATATGTAGGGGATTCATATCAGCTAGTGTATGCTACCTGGCTGGTGCCTCAGTGTTTTGAGAGATCTCCAGTGTCCAGGTTAGTTGAGACTGCTGGTCTCCCTATAGGGTCGCCCTGCTCCTCAGCTTCTTCCAGGTTTTCCCTAATTCAACCACAGGAGTCACCATCTTCTGTCCATTGGTTGGGTGTAAGTATCTGCATCTGACCCTTTCAACTACTTGTTGGGCCTCTCAGAGGCAGTCATGCTAGGCTCCTGCCTGTAAGCACACCAAAGAAAATGTAAAAGTGTCAGGCCTTGGAGCCATTCCTTTGAGCTGGATCCCAATTTGGGCCAGTCATTGAAACTCCTTCCCCTCAGGCTTTTCTCCATTTTTGTTCCTGCAATTCTTTTAGACAGCAACAATTCTGGGTCAGAGGTTTTGACTGTGGGATGGCAACCCTATCCCTCCACTTGATGCCCTGTCTTGTACTGGAGGTGAACTCTACAAGTTCCCTCTCCCCACTGTAGGGCATTTCATATAAGGTCCTTCCCTTTGTGTTCTGAGTCTCTCACCTCCCTTATTTCTGGTACATTCCAGACAGTTCCCCCACCAGGTACTTCCTGAGGTTGCCTATTTCCATTCAGTCCTGTTCCCCTTTCCAGTACCTTATCACCTTTCTCTTTTCCTTTCCATGTCTGCTCATCCCTCTTCCCTCCTGTGATTGCTTTTTTCTCCCTCCCAAGTGGGATTGAGGGATCCTCACTTGGGCCTTTCGGCTTGTTAACCTTCTTGAGTTCTGTGAATTGTATCCTGGGTATTCTGTACATTTCTGGCTAATATCCACATATTAGTGAGTATATACCATGCATGTCTTTTTGGGTCTGAGTTACCTCACTCAGGATGATATTTTCTAGTTCCATCCATTTGCCTACAAAACTCGTGATGTCCTAGATCTTAATAGCTGAATAGTATTCCATTTTGTAAATTAGCCATATGTTTTTATCCATTCTAACATTGTGGGACATCTGGGTTGTTTCCAGCTTCTGGCTATTACAAATAAGGCTGCTATGAACATAGTGGATCATGTGCCCTTGAGGCATGGTGGGGTATCTTTGGGGTATATGCCCAAGAGTGGTAAAGCTGGGTCTTCAGGTAGATCAATTTCCAGAATCCTTTAAAAAAATAAATAATAAAATATCTATTATATGAAGATAAAAATACAACTATATATATAAAATACAACATATAAATATATATATATATATATATATATATATATATATTGTTTGAGAGATCCACTGACAAAATTTATTTTTGTGTATAAAATCAGCTTGTGCTTTCTATATTCATTTTTCTTTAGTGATAACATTCTTCAATATGAACTTATCCATGTGTTTAATTTTATGATACCATTAGAAGCCAATAATTATATTGTTTCATGGAAGAAAAATTCATGCAGTGTCTGGGAAAATAAATTAATATTTTTCTTTTTATTAATATTTTAATATAATGGAAAAGACCCAAGGATCAGTTTCATAGTTTGATTGTAATGATATTTTATTGGTGTCAATTTAATGTTGAAGCAAAATTTTCATGTTTGAATACATGGAAAATTAGAACAATAGTTCATATTATAATTACATCAAAATGTTTTGCTCAATGCTCACTTCCTGGCAGACATGAAAAGAAAAAAAATAAAATTCAGGTATTAGGATTCTCAGATAACAAAACCACCTTTTAAAGTAAGTGAAATTTAAAAAACGAACTAAAGACATAAAAAATTAAAAAACAAAAAATAAAAAACAAAATATAATAAAATATAATTAAATTAAAAAAATAAAAAAATAAAAAATATAAAGTAAATGAAATAATTTTCCTGTCAATAAAAATATTAAAATAAAATTATCAGTACTTACTTGGCAGCAATTATAACACCACTGTCCTGTTTATATTATGTTGTAGCATTTGTGAATTTTTGAAATTTCTTATTGTTTCAAAACTAAATACAGTATTTATGATATTTTGACAAGATACCTTGAAGTACTTTGTCCAATGACAATTTAAATTTGTGAATAAAAATAACTTCTTAGATAAATTTAGCTAAATAGTAAATACAATGAACTACATATCTTTTGGAAGATTATATAATTTAGAAAATTAATATGTATCTGTTGGGGAATTATATAATTTCAGTAGGTCTAGGCATCTGAATTTACAAAACTGACCTTCAGTTAGATAATACATGAAGAATCTAAAATACATTGCTAGAATATTAGTAATTCTTGAATACATTATAATACACTATTTCTTTGACAAATAATTATTTCTATTATTCTGCAGATCACTAGGAATGAGAAGTGAACAAGATATTGTCTCTACCATCAAGACTTAATTACAATGTGACATAAACAAACATTTAACAAATATTCATCAAATATATCTAAACTATTAAAAACATAGATATCCTGTTGCCATAGAAACTAGGTTTGGTAGAAAAATGAAGAAATGGAATACCAAACCACATTAGGATTATCTGTCAAGTGGTCCTTCCTTTAAGATAAGAAAGGCTTTCCCAGGCATTAAATGCTGTATAGATACAATAAGAATAAAAGCAAAATGAGTTCATATTATGAATGGTCCTATGAATGACGCTTTAAATTTGAATATATGCTGAAAAAGTGTAATGAACATTAAAAATATTTATTTATTTTATATGTTTGAGTAGTTTTTCTGTTTATTAATAACTCTTCTGTTGCTATGATAAAGCACCATGAGTCAGGCAACTTATCAGAGAAACTCTGTATTTGAAGTTTATGTACTAAGAGGAATAATAGTCCATGCCAGGGCAATAGAGGTAGCAAGCAATATGTGGCAGAAATGGTGGATAAATCACTTCCTAATCCACAAAGTAGACAGAACACACTAGGTAGTTATGACATGTGTTTTAAAGCTTCAAGGCAGGCCCCCAATGGCACACTTCCTCTTGCAAGGCCACATAATCACATACTCTCTTCACAGTAATCAACTGGGAACAAAGTATTCAAATGTCCAAGACTTGTTGGGGGCTTCTCATTCAAATCCCCAATGCTATGTCTACATTTATGTATAGCCTACTAGCCTAGTCCTTAAGAAGTCCAGCAAAAGGTGTGGAGTGGATGAAACTGCAGTTGTGTCATTTCTTGGCCACCATTTATGTGCTAGATTTAAACCTGTGTTCTCCACAAAATCACCACGTGATCTCAACTATATCTTTTCAAGCCCTAAAATGCATGTTTTAACAAAAACATGTCACTGACAGATATATGTTCCTGAAAAATGACAAAAACTACCTAGAAGATTAATGAGTTAGATTTTGAATTTAATTTTACATATACATATGCATATAAACATATGCATATCTACCATATATATGTCAGTCAATAATGCTCCAGAGTTATGAAAAAGAAGAATCATACAATACTAGAATATCATCTGAGTGAAAGTTGTCTTAATCAAAACTGTTGGCATTCGTGACAAGGTTCTATTTTGTATTTTCTTTATTCTTTGAAAATTGCATACATGTATAAAAAAACTACAACCTATGCTCCAAAGGATAGTCTACATTCATGCACACATGGATATATCAGGGATATATACTGCAAGTGATGTGGAGGGATTGCAAAGGAGAAGTGGATATAATGATGAATATGTCCGTCACGATCCAGTCACACAAGGAAAATCACCATGAGCAATGCATGCTCATAAAAGTTGGTTCAAGACTTTTAGAGATGGTCAGCCAATTGGAATAGTTCAATTTCACAATGAAGATGGGAAGGGAAAGCACAGAACTGAAGTGTCCACTGAGAGATAAGCATGTAGATTCTGGTCATCATAGACACAAAGTTGAGAGTTACATAAAGAAGAAAAACAAATCTGATGTAATCATGAAACTCTGGGCCCAATTTTAAAACAGTATTGGTTAGTGTTTTATTTTCTTTTGAGATGTATTTTTCAGCCTGTTTATCAATTGTATAAAGGAAAGCTAGTGATTTATTTGACTAATTTTATATCCAGTCACTTTGCTGAAGTTGTTTATTATCTGGAGTTCTCTGGTAGAATATTTGGGGTCGATTATATATACGATCATCTGCAAAACTTGATACCTTTATTTCTTCTTTGCCAATTTGTATCTCCTTGATCTCTTTTTTTATTGTCTTATTGTTCTAGTTAGTACTCCAAGTAGTATATTGAATAGATATGGGGAGAATGGGCATCCTTGACTTCTTCCCCATTTTAGTGGGATTGCTTCAAGTATCTCTCCATTCAGTTTAATATTGACTTTGGTTTGCAATAAATGGCTTTTATTATGTTTAGGTATGGGCCTTGAATTCCTGATCCCTCTAATACTTTTAACATGAAAGGTTATTGTATTTTGTCAAATGCTTTTTCTGCATTAAGTAGATGATCATATTATATTTTTCTTTGAGTTTGTGGATTACATTAATGGATTTTCTTATGTTGAAGTAACCTTGCATCCCTGGGATGAAGTCTCCTTGATCTTGGTGAATGATGGTTTTTAAATGTGCTATTGGATTCAGTTTGCTATAATTTTATTGAGTATTTTTATATGGATATTCAAACTGAGATTGGTCTGAAGTTCTCTTTTTTTTGTTGGGTCCTTGTGTAATTTAGGCATCAGAGTAATTGTGGTTTCATAGAATAAATTAAGTAGTCTTCCTTCTGTTTCTATTTTATGGAATAGTCTGAGGAATATTGGTATTAGGTCTTCTTTGAAAGTCTGGTAGAATTCTGCACTAAAGCTGTCTGGTCTTGGGCTTTTTTTGGTTGGGAGGTTTTGAATGATTTCTTCTATTTCCTTATAGGATATGGGCCTGTTTAGATAATTTACCTGCTCTTGATTTAACTTTGGTGTGTGATATCTGTCTAGAATAGCAAGCATTTCATCTAGAATATACAGTTTTGTTGAGTATAGGCTTTTGTAGTAAGATCTGATGATTTTTTTGAATTTCTTCCACTTCTGTTGTTATATCTCTCTTTTCATCTCTGATTTTGTTAATTTGGATACTGCTTCTGGGCCCTTTAGTTAGTTTGACTAGGGGTTTATCTATTTTATCGATTCTCTCAAAGAACCAGATTTTGATTTTGTTGATTCTTCATATTGTTCTCCTTGTTTCTATTTGGTTGATTTTGGCATTGAGTTTGACAATTTCCTGCTGTCTACTCCTCTTGGGTGTGTTTGTTTCTGTTTGTTCTAGAGTTCACAGGGGTACTGCTAAGTTGCTAGAGTAAGATTTCTCCACTTTGTGCTATGAATTTTCTTCTTAGCAGTGCTTTCATTATGTCCCATAGGTTTGGGTATGATGTGTCAACATTTTCATTAAATTCTAGGAAGTCTTTAATTTCATTCTTTATTTCTTCCCTAACCAAGTTATCATTGAATAGAGAGTTGTTCAGTTTCCATGTGTATGTGGGTTTTCTGTTGTTTTTGCTGTTATTGAAGACTAGCCTTAGGCCATGGTGATCTGATAGGATGCATGGAATTATTTCAATGTTTTGTATTGGTTGAGGGTTATTTTGTGACCAATTATATGGTCAATTTTGGAGAAGGTACCATGAGGTGCTGAGAAGGTATATTCTTTTGGTTTAGGGTAAAATGTTCCGTGGATATTTGTTAAATCTATTTGATTCATAACTTCTATTAGTTTCACTGTGTCTCTGTTTAGTTTCTGTTTCAATGACCTGTCCATTAGTTAGAGTGGTGTGTTAAAGTCTTCCACTATTATTGGGTGGGGTTCAATGTGTGTTTTAAGCTTTGGTAAAGTTTCTTTTATGAATGTGGGTGCCCTTGCATTTGATATTTTTCTACAAACAAAATATATTTCTATATCCCTTACTTTAAGGCATTTAATGATGTAGTTTAAAATACCAATACTTTAAATAGAACTGATTTTACCAATTTATACTTTAAACAAAGTTGACAAGCAGCCATCATATAAGGTATCCTATATCATCAACCTTGTGAATTCCAAAATATGTATAGAATGTGTTTTCCATTTTTGAGAAAATTTCAGGTACTGAGGAAAACATCTGGGCCTTTGCATTTGTTAGGTAATTATGCTAATATTGGATTAAATTTCAAAGCACACCAGTTTAAAAGTAGGAAATAATTCTCAAAAATTAGTTATTTTAAATGGTTATTTTATCTTCCCATCCTTATCAGTTCAATATAGATTTGTTTTCTTCAGTATATATGTGTATAATTTAATCATTTGAGTATATGATCTTCATTTGCCACTTGTAAAATTGCAGGACTTTGAAGAACTACTGCAGAAAAAATGTAGTTTACCTTCAATACATGCTGGAAGTAACAAATAATAGAAATTTCAATATCTATACTCTATATACAGCTGAATAGATTGTAGCTCACTAAATCTCCATGGATACCAGATTTATTGAATATATATATATATATATATATATATATATATATATATATATATATCTTAAAGCCAATTTTAAAAGTATGAACTGGATTTCATTTTGCATGTAAACCATGATCTCTCTTGCTGATGGGCATATATAATCAGTTTAATATAACCAGAAGCATATGGGAATTCTCAAGGTTACAGAACAATTAGATCACTTGAAAATGAAAGAGAGGGACAGTGAAAAAAATAGCAGGTAGACTTCAATGATAAAAATCTAGTTTTGCCTATAAACTCTCATTGACCTTCGTTATACCAACAGTTAATCTGAAGACATGCAAAGTTCCAAGAGAGGTCATGCACATGTAAAAGAGGTGGGATTCTGACCCAAAATGATGTTTTTACTTCCAAGGTTAAAAGGAGAGGTGAAATGCTCTCACTAGTTGCTTTTCATGGGCAGTGGCATTAGAGGTGACAACAGTTAGTATTATTCAGCACGTTGAACCTATGATTATTACAGGGTTGTATTTCCTGTCATGACATTCATCTGTTAGGTGTGAGCAGATCAAAGAACAACAGTGCACTGAGACTAGTGAGGTGACTGGGGCTTAGTAAGTCCTTAAGCATAAAGGTCACTACAGAACATATTTTTCTTTTTCTATACTTACATTTGAACTCATTGAAACTCTGAAATTACATAATAGCTCTGGAATTTTGCACATAAAATTAGTACTTGAACCTGTAATTGCTTAGGAACATTGAAAATATTTTTATTGTACTTAATAATTCCTGCATATTAAGAACAACACAAATATTTTGAGTAAATTAATACTTGGATAATTTATTTTTTAAAGAATTAAGTGAAATTATTGTTAAGGGTAATGCTGTATAAATTATATTTTTGGTGAAGAACATAAACTATACTCTTTCTAAATAATATGCCACAATTTATAGAAGATACTAGCAATATCTTTTATAAATAGTGATATTCCTTCAATATTTTGTTGCATAAGTTTAAAAGATGTTTCATTTAAAAGTAAAAACATAATAACTACACAAAAGTATAATTACAATAAATCATTTATATAGCAGTTTTACAAATACATAGTGATGAAGTTATTTATCAAAAAGAAATTTTAAAATATTATATTAATTTAGCTACAAAGAAAATAGACTATTTTCTAGATTTAAAATATTTTCTTTAATTCAAAGCTAACTTTAACATTTGTGAATATTGTCAATTATAGGATTTATAGGATTACATGTTCATTATAGGATTGGGGATAATTGATTTTAGAAAAAAAATCCTTCATTTTCAAAGTTAGTCTTTGTCATTCTCTCTCCAGTATAAAAATACAAATATTGTTAATTGAATTGCCACAAAATTGAAGGAAAATGCTTTTTGAAACTACTTCTTCAAATGAAGACATAGTATTGGTGTACATTTTGGCACACTTGTTCATTCCAAATGAAGCACAGTATCTCAAGAGACAAATATATCATTGTTATGCAAGAGAAAATATGATTCACTAAAAATTACTGATACATTGTATCCAGTTTGTTCAAAAGAATACACAAATTAGTGTGTGTACACATGTACACACTCATATGTATGCACACACAATACACATTCAGGCACTCAGAACATACATATATATGCACACAAAAATTGTATACACAAACAACATACACCTGCCATATAACACATACAGAGAATCCTAATACATTGAAACACTCAACCATACACAGCACACAGAGATTATGCATACTACTTCTTATACATACCACACTCAAATAAACTCATCACACACACATACATCAAATGCACACACCATACATACACACATATACACATACACATACACATACACACAGACATATCACATAGTTCTCTATATACACCACACATATACACCCATACAGCCATACATGCATGCCACATACACTATACATGCTTACATATTCACACACCTTTTATTATTTTGCAACTTATTTGTATCTTTATGACATTTTATAGGCAGTGAAATGAAAGTCTGAATTGGGCTGAGCGCAGGAAACACATCTACTGTAGTCTAGCCATGCCCTGCTGCTCCCTTGGGAACACATACTCAGATGGTACCATTTCAGATCAGGATGCTGATAGTTTTGAAAAGTATCTCTCTAATTTATTTGAAAATATATTTGTTTATTCATTCAAAAGTGCTCATCTAATTCCACCCTTCTAAGTAAGCAGTTCAGATAATTGTAAATGGGACAAATTAAGGAAAACATAATGGAGAAAAATAATTATTCAGAACAATCACACTTTATTGCTGAGATAGAAAAGGAGGTTTTAGCACACAGAACTCTGCATTATGCCTCACAGCCTCACTAGGAGTCTATTACCAAAGGAAAATCACGATAAAGGTATGGAATAAAACCTATTTCCTCATGGTTTCTATAAATTCTCTTTTAAAATAACCTAAATGGACTCATAATAAGCTTGTGAAGACTCCTGTTTTATTGATTGCTTTTGTCCCCAGTTCTGAGGGTCAAACCCAGCATGTTGTACACAATATGTACTTATATCTGAGCTACCCTTTCTCTTTTCTTTTCGACTTTTCTTTTTGTTTCTTCCAATATCCGCCCCTTTTCTTCCATTCCCTCTGCCTCTCCCCTGTCTTCTTTCTTATCCCAAGACTGTTTCTAATCTTAAGAAAATCCTACACTACTTGAGTACACTACTCTAATCCAAATGCAGAAGGTAAAGTTGATCATATCAGTAAAGAGACAGCCTTTGCCAGTGGAACTTTCCAGAGGCAGAATAACTGTTCTAGAAGGGAGATAATTTTGTCACTCCTGAGACTCTGTAAAGGTGATAACCACTACCCAAGATAATGAATGTATGATGTATTATTCATGTCCTTAAATGCCATCAAACTAAGAATTAGCTCATATATAAGGATGTATGGATACAGAAAGCAAGAATTCATCATCTTTTTGTGACACCTTTGTGTTAAATACATGATTCAGACCCATAGTGAGTGAAAGGTGTCTGTGCCTGGCTGCTGCTATTGTTGGCATGGGTTCTGTTCATTTTGGTTTCAAAGTGTGTACTGCTCATGTCTTAAGATGCTTTTAAATGCAGTGATTGAAATGCTTTGCACAACATTTAGGAATATTAAATAAGAATAAAAAAAATAAAACCATTACCCAGCAATATTATTTTGTTTTGATTAAAAAGAAAATTAAATTCTGGAAGTAACTTTTTCAAAGCACTTGCAGTTCCTTTCTTTCATTCATTCTAGTCAGCAGTGTGACTCACCCAAACCTCTTTCACTGATCTTGCATAAATATATACTTGGAATACTACTTATATTTTTACTTAACTCTTTTAGACTATGTTACCAGTGATAATATTCATTAAAATGTTTCCTAAATACTTTGTATTTAACATTCTTATGTGACATATGCTAAGTTTGTGACACTGTTGAAATAATTCATAATCTGTCTTCACCAAATGAGTTCAGGTCTGAAAGAGCCTATGAGCCAAGGTCATCAGACTCAAGAACTCTCCTTTAAGCCTGATGGTGTGTGTGTGTGTGTGTGTGTGTGTGTGTGTGTGTGTGTGTGTGTTATACCCCAGATTTTATTCACCCCCTAGTCCACCTTCAGACTGTCCCACATCACATACCTTCTCCCCATGACCCTGTCTCCACTAAGATATCTCCAACCCAGAGGCCCCATGGGGCCTCTAGTCTCTTGACCATTACGTGCATCATCTCTGATTGAACACAGACCCAGTAGTCTTCTGCTGTATCGGTGTTTGGGGTCTCTTATCAGTTAAAGGCATTGTAAACGTACATCATCCTTACCATGGTCTCAATGGTTCAGCTCTGAGAAAGCAGTCCTTCAAGGATTTCAAATTATATATTTTTGCTCAATCTTTCTAAACTAGCAAAATTTGAAGATGTTCCATGTGTAGTGATATTTTGTGGCTTTTGCTGGTACTGTTTTCAATAATCTTGGGATACATTTTCAAAAGTTTTACCCTACCAGAAATCACTCCCCTTTAAAGACATTCAACTGCTGTATAGCCCTGCTGTCAAAGTTATGTGTTTAACGTGGCATTGTGCTTTGATTTAATACCATGGTCAATGGCAGCTTTATCTTAGTATGTAAGGCTACAGATTCAGAGGGCTACTAATCTTAGACTTAGGATAATTAACAAAGAATTCTTATGAAGCCAACATGAATTGGAGCTTGGTTAGTGAGTTAAAGGAAGAAACAAGAATCTGAGTTTTATAACCAGGCCTCTCAATAGTTGTTTCTGCATGTGAACAGCTATCCTGATCTATTAAAGCTAAAAGAAAAAAAGGAAAAAATAACCTGTCAGAATGAATGAGCTGCTGAGCCTGCAGTGAACACCTTCCTATTTAGAGGATCTATCTCTCCTGAGGAGTGGGGATTTTCTCTTCCTCTAAGGCATTATCCTTTTGTGTAATTGGGGGAGGGGGGTAAACAGCAAGGAGAAAACCCTGATTCATGTCCATTGAACACATACATCTTCAAACAAAAGATTCACATCATTCTTCCATATTCTTTTATGATTTAATGTTATTCACTATAATATAAAAATAATTTCAATATAAAAAGTTAAAATAAGAAGTGATTACTAGTAGAGAAGGAACATTATGCTTTATTAGTCTTCACTCATCCTACATCCTTTTGCTCACCATAAAATAAATGTTAATTATTTTGTTCCAATACAGGTGAACTTATTTGAAAATGACAAGACACCTTCATGAGGAATCACCACCCTAATTTCCAAAGCAGAAGTTCCAGGTTTTACTCCCATCAGAAATAAAAACACGTTCTCCTTTGCCCACTTTCTAATGAGGATGTGCTGTCATTTGTTCTGTTGGTTCATCTGCATGTCCCTGATGGCTCAGGGTATTGTACATCTCTTTCTGTGTTTCTTGGGGTTTGTATTTCACCTTTTAAGAACGGAACTGTATTATTAGTTCTGTATCCTAATGTTTAATTGGACCATTTGTTTTCTTGATACCCTTGGTTTTGGTTTTGTTGTTCTTCGTACACATTTAGATACTAATCTTTAATTAGATGTATAGTTGGTGAATTTAGTCTGGTCTTTTTCTTAAAGGACACTGTCCTTTGTCAGGATGGCCTTATCTGACATCAATGGAATGGGAGGTCATTGGTCCTGTGGAAACATGATGCACCAACATAAGCTGATGCTAGAGTGGTGAGGCAAGGGTGAGTGGGTGGAAAAGCACCCTCATAGAGGCAAAGGGAAGGGGGTAAAGGGAGGATGGGATAGGAGTTTTGTGGAGGGGAAACCTGGAAAAGGGATAGCATTTGAAATGTAAGCAAAAAAAAAAAAAAATGATTAACAAAATGAAGCCCTTTATTCCATTTATTTATTTATTCACACTTTATTTACATTTCAAATGTTTCCCCCTTTCCAGATCTCTCCTTTGGAACCTCCCTATTCCCTTCCACCTCCCCCTGCCACTATGGGGGTATTCTCTCACCCACCCAACCATCCTCTCTCATCTTCTCTCCTTGGCAGTCTCGTATACTGGGGGATCTAACACCCTCTCTGCTTCCACTGATGTTTAACAAAACCCTCCTCTGCCGCATATGTAGCCAGCACCATGGGTCACTCCATGTGTATTCTTTGGTTGGTGATTTAGTCTCCTGGACTATCGAGGGGTCGGTCTAGTTGCCACTGTTGCTCCCTCACTGGGGCTGCAAACTCCCTCAGCTCCTTCAGTCCCTTCTCCAAGTCCTCCATCTGGGACCTCACACTCAGCCCTACTGTTGCTGTGAAGTGACTCTTGGGTATTTCGAACTTCTGGGTTAATAACCACTTAACAGTGAGTACAAACCATGTTCATTCTTTTGTGACTGCGTTACCTCGCTCAGGATGATATTTTCAAGTTCCATCCATTTGCCTACGAATTTCATGAAGTCATTGTTTTTAATAGCTGAGTAGTATTCTGTTGTGTAAATGTACCACATATTCTGTATCCATTCCTCTGCTGAGGGACATCTGGATTATTTCCAGTTTCTGGTTATTATAAATATGGCTGCTATGAACATAGTGGAACATGTGTCTTTATTACATGCTGGAGCATCTTCTGAGTATGTGCCCAGGAGTGGAATAGCTGGGTCCTCAGGTAGTATTATGTTCATTTTTCTGAGGGTCCTCCAAACTGATTTCCAAAGAGTATCTATCAGCTTGCATTCCCACCAGCAATGGAGGACTGTTCCTCTTTCTCCACATCCTCGCCAACATCTGTTGTCACCTGAGTTTTTGATCTTAGCCATTCTGACTGGTGTGAAGTAGAATCTCAAGGTTGTTTTGATTTGCATTTCCCTGATGGCTAAGGATATTGAGCATTTCTTTAGGTGCTTCTCAGTCATTCGAGATTAATCAGTTGAGAATTCTCTGTTTAGCTCTGTTCCCCAATTTTTGATAGGGTTATTTGGATCTCTGGAGTCTAGCTTCTTGAGTTCTTTGTATAAATTGGATATTAGCCCTCTATTGGTCATAGGATTGGTAAAGATCTTTTCCCAATCTGTTGGTTGCCGTTTTGTCCTATTTATAGTGTCCTTTGCCTTACAGAAGCTTTGTAATTTTATGAGGTCCCATCTATTGATTCTTGATCTTAGAGCACAAGCCATTGGTGCTCTGTTCAGTAACTTTTCCCCTGTACCCATGTGTTCGAGACTCTTCCCCACTTTCTGTTCTATTAGATTCAGTGTATGTGGTTTTATGTGGAGGTCCTTGATCCACTTGGACTTGAGCTTTGTACAGGGAGATAGGAATGGATCATTTCACAATCTTCTACATGTAGACCTCCAGTTGAACCAGCACCATTTGTTGAAAATGCTGTCTTTTTTCCACTGTATGGTTTTAGCTCCTTTGTCAAAGATCAAGTGACCACAAGTGTGTGGGTTCATTTCTGGGTCTTCAATTCTATTCCTTTGATTGACCTACCTGTCACTGTATCAATGCCATGCAGTTTTTATCACTACAGCTCTGTAGTACAGATTGAAGTCAGGGAGGCTAATTCCCCCAGAAGTCCTTTTATTGTTGAGAATAGTTTTTGCTATCCTGATTTTTTTGTTATTCTATATGAATTTGAGAATTGCTCTTTCTAAGTCTATGAAGAATTGAGTTGGGATTTTGATGGGGATTGCATTGAATCTGTAGAGTGATTTTGGCAGGATGTCCATTTTAACTGTACTAATCCTGTCAATCCATGAGCATGGGAGATCTTTCTATCTTCTGAGGTCTTCTTCAATTTCTTTCTTCAGAAACTTGAACTTCTTGTCATACAGATCTTTCACACGTTTCCTTAGAGTCACACCAAGATATTTTATATAGTTTGTGACAATTGTGAAGGGTGTTATTTCCTTAATTTCTTTCTCAGCCTGTTTATCCTTCCAGTATAGGAAGGCTAATGATTTGCTTGAGTTAATTTTGTGTCTGGCCATTTTGCTTAAAGTGTTTATCAGCTGTAGCAGATCTCTGGTGGAGTTTTTAGGGTCACTTAAGTATACCATCATATCATCCGCAAATAGTGATATTTTGATTTCTTCCTTTCCAATTTGTATCTCTTTGACCTCCTTGGGTTTTCTAATTGCTCTAGCTAAAACTACCAGTACTATATTGAATAGATAGGGAGAAAGAGGGCAGCCTTTCCTAGTTCCTGATTTTAGTGGGATTGCTTCGAGTTTCTCTCCATTTAGTTTGATGTTGGCCACTGGATTACTGTATATTGCTTTTACTATGTTTAGGTATGCTCCTTGAATTCCTGATCTTTCCAAGACTTTTATCATGAAGGGATGTTGAACTTTGTCAAATGCTTTTTCAGCATCTAACGAAATGACCATGTGGTTTTTTTCTTTGAGTTTGTTTATATAATGTATTACATGATGGATTTCCCGGTATTGAACTATCCCTGCATCCCTGGGATGAAGCCTACTTGGTCATGGTGAATGATCGTTTTGATATGTTCTTGGATTCGGTTTGCAAGAATTTTATTGAGTATTTTTGCATCGATATTCATAAGGGAAATTCGTCTGAAGTTTTCTTATATTGTTGGGTCTTTGTGGGGCTTTGGTATCAGTGTAACTGTGGCCTTATAGAATGAATTGGGTGGTATTCCTTCCATTTCTATTTTGTGGAATAGCTTGAAGAGTATTGGTGTTAGGTCTTCTAAGAAGTTCTGATAGAATTCTGCACTGAACCCATCTTGTCCTGGGCTTTTTTAGGTTGGGAGACTTTTAAGGACTTCTTCTATTTCTTTAGGAGTTATGGGACTGTTTTGATGGTTTATCTGATCCTGATTTAACTTTGGTAATTGGTATCTGTCTAGAAACTTGTACATTTCCTCCAGATTTTCCAATTTTGTTGCATATAGTCTTTTGTAGTAGGATCAGATGACTTTTTTTTAAAATTTCCTCAGAAACTGTTGCTATGTCTCCCTTTTCATTTCTAATTTTATTAATTTGCATACTGTCTCTGTGCCTTCTGGTTAGTCTTGCTAATGGTTTATCTATTTTGTTGATTTTCTCAAAGAATGAGCTCCTGGTTTTGTTGATTCTTTGTATAGTTCTTTTAGTTTCTACTTGGTTGATTTCAGCCCTTAATTTGATTATTTCCTGCCTTCTACTCCTCTTGGGTGTATCAACTTCTTTTTGTTCTAGAACTTTCAGGTGTGCTCTTAAGCTGCTAGTATATGCTCTCTCCAGTTTCTTTTTGGAGGCATTCAGAGCTAAAGTTTTCCTTTTAACACAGCTTTCATTGTGTCCCATAGGTTTCGGTATGTTGTACTTTCATTTTCATTAAATTCTAGGAAGTCTTTAATTTCTTTCTTTATTTCTTCCTTGACCATGTTATCATTGTAGCATTGTGCAGCTTCCATGTGTATGTGGGCTTTCTGTTGTTGTTGTTTCCATTGAAGACTAGCCTTATTCCATAGTGATCTGATAGGAGGCATGGGGTTATTTCAATCTTCTTATACCTGTTGAGGTTTGTTTTGTGACTAATTATATGATCTATATTTGAGAAGGTACCATGAGGTGCTGAGAAGAAGGTATATTATTTTGATTTAGGATGAAATGTTTTATAGATATCTGTTAAATCCATTTGGTTCATGACATCTGTTAGTTTCACTGTGTCTCTCTTTAGTTTATGTTTCCTAGATCTGTCCACTGTTAATAGTGGGGTGTTGAAGTCTCCCACTATTATTGTGTGAGGTACAATGTGTGCTTTGACCCTTAGTAAAGTTTCTTTTATGAATGTGGGAGCCCTTGCATTTGGGGCATATATATTCAGAATTGAGAGTTCTTCTTGGTACATTTTTTCCTTTGTTGAGTATGAAGTGTCCTTCCTTATCTTTTTTGATGACTTTTCATTAAAAGTCGATTTTATCCAATATTAAAATGGCTACTCCAACCTGTTTCTTGGGGCTAATTGTCTGGAAAATTGTTTTCTAGCACTTTATTCTGAGGTAATGTTTGTCGTTAACATGGAGATGTGTTTCCTTGATGCAGCAAAATGCTTGCTCCTGTTTATGGATCCAGTCTGTCAGTCTATGTCTTTTTATTGTGGAATTGAGACCTTTGATGTTAAGCGATATTAAAGAATAGTGATTGTTGCTTTCTGTTATTTTCGATGTTGTTTATATGTTTGTGTGGCTATCTTCTTTGAGTTTGATGAAAGATTACCTTCTTGCTTTTTCTTGGGTGTAGTTTCCCTCCTTGAGTTGGCATTTTCCATCTATTTTCCATTGGATGGCTGGGTTTGTGGAAACATATAGTGCAAATTTGGATTTGTCATAGAATATTTTGGTTTCACCATCTACAATAATTGAGAGTTTTGCTGGGTATAGCAGCCTGAGCTGGCATTTGTGTTCTTTTAGAGTCTGTATCAGATCTGCCCAGAATTTTCTAACTTTTATAGTCTCTGGTGAGAAGTCTGGTGTAATTCTGATAGGTCTGCCTTTATATGTTACTTGCCCTTTTTCCCTTACTGCTTTTATATTCTTTCCTTATTTTGTGTATTTGGTGTTTTGACTATAATGTGATAGGAGGAATTTCTTTTCTGTTCCAGTCTATTTGGTGTTTTGTAGGCTTCTTGTATATTTATGTTCATCTCTTTCTTTAGGTTAGGGAAGTTTTCTTCTATAATTTTGTTGAAGATATTTACTGGTCCTTTAAGTTGGGAATCTTCACTCTCTTCTATACCTATTATCCTCAGGTTCTGTCTTCTTATTGTATCCTGGATATCCTGGATGTTTTGGGTTAGGAGTTTTTTGCATTTTGTGTTTTCTTTGACTGTTGTGTCCATGTTTTCTATGGCATCTTCCGCACCTGAGATTCTCTCTTCCATCTTTTGTATTCTGTTGGTGATGCTTGCATCTATGACTCCTGATTTCTTTCCTATGTTCTCTAACTTCAGGGTTGTCTCCCTTTGTGTGTTTTTTTTTTGGTTGTATTTCTGTTTTCAATTCCTGAGTGGTTTTGTTCATTTGTTTGATTTGGTTTTCCTGTAATTCTTTAAGGGATTTTTGCATGTCCTCTTTAAGGGCTTCCAGTTGTTTACCTGTGTTCTCTTGTATTTCTTTAAGGGAGTTATTTATTTCCTTCTTAAAATCTTCTATCATCCTCTTGAGATGTGATTTTAAGTCTGAGTCTTCCTTTTCTGATGTGTTGGGGTATCCAGGGCTGGCTGTGGTGGGTGAGCTGGGTTCTGATGAAACCAAGCAGTCTTGGTTTCTGTTCCTTTTGTTCTTGCCCTTGCCTATCGCCATTTGGTTGTCTGTGGTGTTAGCTGGTCTTTCTCTCTCTGATTGTGGCTTGTCTTTCCTGCAAGCCCAGGTGTCATTACTCCTTGGAGACCAGTTCTCTCTGAGAGAAATTTGTGTTTGGAGAGTTGTGGTGTAGGGTCAGCTGTGGGGAGCAGACATTAACAAGAAGGATCTAATCCCCAGCTGACCCCTGTGTCCTGTGTCCTGATGGCTCTGCTAGGGTCCCTCTTGGTCCAGTCAATTTGAAAAGAAGTGGTGGTCTTGCCTATGCTTAAAGGTGTGTTGGTACTCCTGGTATACCAGCTCTCTCCTGGCACTATTTGAGTATGGAGCCCTGTGTCACCGGATCTGCTCTCCAACCACTGAAAGAAACCAGATCCCTTTTCCTCAGTTTCTGTGACCTGGGAATTCCAGGTGGGACCCTCTGATCAGTCAGTCTTGTCCCCACTCCTGGGAGGTTAGCTATCTCCCAGAAAAATGGAGCCCTGGTGGCCCAGGCAGAGGACTCCTGCCACAGATGTAAAACGGAAGTCTCCTACCTCCGGGCTGTTCCTCAGTCCCTGCTTCTGGAGCCCTCTTGTTTCTGCTTTTCCACACAAGTGGAGAACTCGCTTTCTTCCTGTGCTGTTCAGCTATGGAGGCCTGGTGGCCCAGGCAGAGGTCTCCCACCACAGGTAGAAACAGGTAGGCTCTTACCTCCCGGCTGTTCCTTAGTCCTTGCTTCATCATTCATCCCCTTTCTCTAAGATTCAATAACCTCAATTCTTCATTGTAAGATAAACAATGAAGAATGTGCCAACCACTTCTTGGAGACCAGTTCTCTCTGAGAGGAATTTGGGTTTGGTGAGTTGTGTTGCAGGGTCAGCTCTGGGGTGCAGACAGAAACAGTTCAGGTAACAACACAATCCTGATTTTTGTTTGTTAACATGTAAAATTTAAGTTGTTATTTTTTTCAGTTTCTTTGAAAATCTGTGTTGGGATTTATTTACTTATGTATACCCCAAATGCTGCCCCTGGGTCCCCCTCCCAGATTTCCTTCCACCATCCCCCATCCCCTTCTCCTCTGAGAGATCTGCCTCTTCTCTGGGTATCCACTCACCCTGGTGCATAAAGTATCTGCAGGATTAGGTTTATTCTCTCCCACTGAGGCCAGACAAGGCAGACCTCTGCTATACCAACCCTTGTATGTTCTTTGGTTGGTGGCTCAGTTGATGGAGACTTCATTGAATCTTTAAGAGAAATCCTATTATTCTCTGAAAGGTACATAATAGTAAATGACACCTAATGGCATATTGCTACACCCATAGTTACTGCCTCACTTAACTCTCTTCAGAAAGCTTCTTGCAGTAGATGGAATTTATTGATGACATTCGCAATGGATAAGGAAAAAAGAGTGAGAGATGTTGGGGAACTGAGCCCTAATGTGATGTCTCATCAAACCCCTCCCTTCAGTGCTCAGGAATCTACACTGAAAAGGAGACAGAAAGGAGATGATGGTGGTGAAAGAATTCAAGGAAACAATGTTTGCCTGTAGCCATTAGCTTTTCTACCAGTGCCTCAGTTTCCAAATAACGACTCAGAGGTTTATTATTTATTATTAGTGCTTATGACCTTTTGCTAGATTTGTTCCATGACTATCTTATAACCTATTTAACCTGTTTAACTTATTTTATCTGCCACATGGCTGGTTCCCTTGCCTCAGATTATTGGCCATCTAATTTTTATCAACAGGTGATGTTTGCACATAGTACACCAGAGATTATCCCTACAATTCCCATACACAACAGGACTTATTCAAAGATGAACCCAAGGATATTTTAGCATTACACACAAGACTTACACAACTTCAAGCCAAACAAAATCTCAGCACAGAGAAGGAGTCATGGATTCAATGTCCCACCCCTAACCAAGAAGCTATTTTAATTGATATCTGCTATAAAAGGGAAAATCAGTGTCATATGATCATATATAAATATGTACACATATATCTAAAATACTCAAATTACTTTAGTTTTTTTTCTCTAATCATTTTTGTGTTTTGTTTTGTTATTAAGATATTATTTCATTGATAAAAATCATCGGGCACTTTAAATAATTTTGTACAATTTCAGATATGCATATATATTGGATATGTTAATATATACATATATATATCTCCTATTTGACTCACTAATTTATTGATTAATTTACATGCCTATAGTTTTATTAATCTTTTAAATTATATACATAAGATAAAATAGCATATGGAGTAGTGGTGTTTTTACACAAGATTTCTGATTTCTAGGTTTATAATAAGAAATCATTTTGGTGCTGATTTCCTTATATACCCATTTCAGTATCAACCAAGTTCCCATATATCTATTTTTTTTTCTGTTTCTTGGGTGTGTTTGCTTATAAGACAGCATGTGTACATTAAATATATTAATATTATCCCTGTATTTCTTAAACCTTTACTCTTTTTTTTGTTCACTATTTATTCACTATTTCATTTTTAACAGTATTACTGCTATCCTGATTAAGATTTGTAGGTCAGAAACTAAGTTTTTTTAAAACCAAAGAAAGTTCTTGGTATATGTACAAAATTATGAAATCTGAAGATAAATAATAATCATTGAAAGAAGAGTTATATATAGGCAGTAGTATAACTGGTTTTCTATGAACAGAATCTGAATTAAACAGGGCCTAATTGAGTTCAGTATCCACAGTATGCATTTGCTGAACAGTAGCACTCTGTTTGGGTCATAGGTTCATATACCTTTCTTCTATGCATAGATAGATCCATGTGTTATTCAGCCTAGTTGTGACATATATTTATAACCTATGATTAAACTCATAATGGGCTGCCTAGAAAGAGGACAAGGTCAAGCTGAAAGTTGGAACTAGTAAATTAAAGTGGAGATTTATGGCTCTGTGGCTTGGATGATCCTGTTCATCAAATGTGTTCCTTTCAAATTAGTGACTCAAATGGGTTTTTTTTCTTAACTGAGTTATATAAACTCAGGTGCAATTGTATGAACTTAAACATATATTTAGCTTGCTCAAAAAAGTTTTAATAATACATTTAAGCAGACATTTTTCAAATTCTATCAGGTTTATTCATATACAACATGAGACCTAGTATCTTTCTGAGGTAACTGAAAGTATTTAGTCTAGATGTCATATACTTTAGAAAAATTTGAAGCATGGTAGGATAGGCCATAGTAACAATTACTCTAACATAATTACAAATGCTTGACCATTCTTAGCAGTAGAGAACAACTGACAATTATTTTTAAAGAGAAAATAATATTATAAAGCCCCAAACATATAGAGAAATATGTATAGTGAAGACTATATTCATGATGATGCAAACACATACATGCATACATACATACATACATACATACACACACACATGAGATTTGAGAATTTTTTATGTAGTTGTTTATATGAACAAACACAGTACTGGCTTGAAATCAAATCATTCTACCTCTTCACATCCCAAAGCCAATACCATACAGAATTATTTCCACACATGTGCTTGACATCTTGATATTTTAGATCAGAAAACAGCTTATTGGTAATTGAAAGCTATCCTGTGAAATGAGCAATATTTAGCTCTATCATTGAAGTCCTTACAGTAAATGCCTAGAGCACCCACTCTATTGTTATATATATTACAATATGTTGTTAATAGGCTTAACATTACATGACTGATAATTATCTATTTCATTATTTATTGATGTATAGAAAACTTCATGTAAGAGTTTTATCTGTATATATACCTATTTAGTCCTATCAGTACATTGGCTACAAAATGATGACTCACTTGTACAGGTCTATATAGTTTGAGATTATTTCATTCATATTCACAGATACAACTTTAATAACTATTATTCAAGATTTATTGTGTAGTTATAAGTAATTATCACTAAAAATAGTATCACATGAAATCATTATCTTAAGTTCAGGAGTATTATTTTTTCTTTGAACATTATCATTATAAGAAGCAAAATTTGAATTTTAAGCCACACTTTTAGATTTACTTGCTCCTCTTGAAGAATAGATATTTTGACAGTTACAATACTAGACATTATGAGAACAATGCTAACATTGGGTGTTAACAGCTTGCACTTGTACAAAATACTTGAAGTCACTCAGAAAGCCATTATTATGACCTTGTGCTGACCACATTCTATGAAGTGTTACATGATCAGGGACAGGGAAGTTGGCTAATGGAAGTTATATAGTAGCTAGATGTATCCTTGTCACACTTCATCTAAACTGATACATTGCAATGGTCCACACTGCTCAGACCTGGCAATTACTGTCCAATTCCAATCTATTCCACACTGCCACTGTAATGAAAAATAATTAGGAACCTGAAAATGAGTTTTCACATGAAATGGTTTCAGTGCTTGGACACAATCGCCTTTGGCAGATGGCTTTGGGTTTGCTTTAATATAATAAAGACAGTTAATCATCTCTAAAGAGTGCACTGAATGAATAAACTTTTAACACCATTTCTACAGCAAAACTCTTATATTGATCACATGTTTAATGTTCATGGGTAGAGGATGCCTTGGTTGAACTGCTGGGAATGAACACACAAATCACTATAAAAACTTCTTAGAAGAGGCAAAATTTGCCTCAGATTGATTGTCTATTATTGATGGAGAAAAAAATTAAATCTTAATGCTAATTCATGTTGTTTACCTAATGTTGTAGTTAAAACACTAAAGGATACTATATTCATATTTATAAGTACCCAAATTTTGGGAACATTGAAACAAATTTCTCCATATTTAAAAGGATGTGTATGCTATGAGTACACATGTATATATTGATATACAAGTATTTGTATATAAACATATATATGATTTCATATGCATAGCTACCTAAATAGACTGACAGTATATTAGAATCAGAAAACACACTTTTCATAAAAAGAAAGGAATACTAGTACTAAATTAAAATTTATATTTGAACATGTAGTTGTGTTTTCTTCTGAGGAAAAAAGTAATAACTGTCCTTATATTCTGAGTTTTCAAATGAAAAGTTTAAAAATTACCTCTAAAATGATTTACATACTAATTAAGTTCTTATGATTAAAAATGTAATAAACCCATTACAGGAGTCTTCTTTATTTAAGAATTGAGCCAAAATGTGTTGTAAGTACTATTCCTATATAAAATTGATAATTTGCATTCATCATTTTATCAGACACTGTATTTATAAATTTATATTAATTAATAATACTTGCCAGTAGAAACTTTTCTCCCTAAAACACAAATTATTTAAAGACTACTCTGATCATGATAGTTTTGAAACTTAGCAATAATTTGAGTTTTCATATTTGGCTGCACCACTGAGAATATGGTCTAACTGAGCTGTGTTTGAATGTAAGTCTTTCATGTACTTCTGAGCATAATTTATGGACTCATATTTAGGGTTTGGGTGTTTTATTTATTTCAAGTTAACTTTTACTGTAAAGAACTTAATATTTTCTAAAATGTCCATACCTAGAGAAAAGACCTTGTGGGCATAAAATGGAATTACTCTTCATTCACAAAAATGCTTGATTATAAATATGTCTTAAACATTTTGAAACAATGGTAACTGACTCATTTCTTATTAATTACTGACTACTGGGTTTTTATTTCCTCTCTTGCTTTTTGACCACTAATTAATGAGGCCTTGATTTTCAAGGAAACAATAGTTTTGTTGCTCTAGGAACAGACTTTGTCTGGCTCTTGTCATAACAGGCTTGCACTGATGATTCATGATTCTTGTGAGATTCAGGAAGCTCATATAATCTTGCTTGTAATTTTCATTAGAACCATAGCTCACCCAACAACACTGATTATATTCATGTTACATTTTGTTTTCTTTGAACTTTATTTTGAGATTACACTCTTCCAAGTAACTAGGTTTACCCTATGATAGTCTTTCAGTTTTGTAAACAGAAAAACATGGTGGTAAAATTTTTGGACATGTTAAGATTATGTAACAATCAGAGCAATGTGACAGGAATCAGCTTGGTTTAATGCAGAAACAGAAAGTGGAAGTCTTCTCTGTAACATCTACCTGAATAGCATTTAGTTTTATGCTTAACATTTTAACTCCAGTCTTTGTAGCTCTGTTAAAATAATCTAAAATGTTACCATTTTGGAGAATGAGAGATAGTCTATTTTTTTCTATGTTGACAAGTCTACTTCCCTTTAGAGAACCCCATTTTGAATTAAAGATATCTATTTTCTCAGAGAGGCCACATCAGCACGAATGATTCCATAGTTACTAATTCAAGTTCATTAACAATTATTTTACTCCAAGCCTAAGATATAATATGTGGTGGTTTGAATGAGAATAGTCTCCATAGGTGCAAATATTTAAATGTTTAGTCACCAGGGAGTGGAAAAAAATTCTGATAGGATTGAAGTATTAAGAGGTGTGACCTTGTTAAAGAAAGTTTGTCAAAAGCCCATACCAGGACCAATCTTTCTTCCTGCTGCCAGAAGAATCATGATGTAGAAACATAAGCTATAGCTACATCTCCACTATATTATGTCTGTGTGCTTCTATGTTCCCAGCAATTATGATAATATATGATATAATAAACTAAGCCTGAAACTATAAGCAAGTTTCCAATGATTTTTTTTTCTTTTATAAGAGCTGCCTCAGTCATGGTCATGGTGTTTCTTCACAGCTATAGAACAGTGTTTAAGAAAGAAATTGATGCCACAGTACAGGGTATTCCTGGGATTGGCATATTACTCATTGTAAAAGAGTAAATTTTGAGATTTTGAGTTAGGAAAGCAGTTTAATACTGTAAGGAGGACTTAATAGGTCATGCTAGCAGGAATATGGACAACAGTGTCTGAGGTAATGTGAACTGTGGTAGCCCTGCTCAAGCAGTTTCAAGGAGGAAGAATATTAGTAAGTGCCTTAGAAAGCATTCTTTCATATTTTGGAAAAAAAAGGATATGGCTGAATTTTACCCCCTTTCCCTCCATCTAAATCTTCCTGAAGCTCAGCTGAAGACTTTTGAACTAATGGCTTTGGCAGAGGAGATTTAAGGACAGTTTAATATTAAATCCGTTATGCAGTTTTGGGTAATCATTCTTATGTAGATCTATAATGAAAAGGAGCAAATAGGACAAAGAAACACAAAATGTAAAGATTGAGGAGAAAAGGAGCATCAGGAAGTATAGTGGTGCCAAGTCTACTGCTCTAGGAGTAAAGGGATTGGTAATCTAAGGGCAAGAGACTATCTAGTTAAGCTTCCAACTTGTGTAAAAAAAATTAAACTAAAATTTAAGCTGTGAAGAAAACTATCAACAACAAAAAGATAATAGAAATATAATTGACTAATAGAGTCAAGTTCCATCCCCATTATGCAGTAGAACTTGGCAGATTTATGCTTCAGGCTTTACAGAGATGAATACAAGAAAGAGGCAGTGGAATTTCCCTCTGAAGGAAAGACCCTAAAGCAAGTCCAGGGATGTCCTTTCATGGATGCTTGGAGACACCATTACATGAAGCTGTTAAAGGAACTCTGTATAGTCTCTGAGACCCCCAAAATGTTTGAGAAGTCAGAATAGTGGGTTACATGCAAAGGAAAGCTACAGATTAGGTGTAAAATCAGCCCAAGAGAGAGAAATGAGTTGCAGTCATCAAAGTTGACATGGAGATACAAAATTTGGAGTTTGCCCTGCTGGGTTTTGCTTTACTTAGCTCCAATATTTCCTCACTGTGCTCCCTTTCCTCCATATAAGAATGGTTATACATACCCTGTGCAACTGTATGTTGGAAGAATTTTTTACTTTTATTTTGATTTTACTGTGAGTTACAGTTAAAAACTTGCCATGAGTCTCAGAAGAGACTTTGAACTTTGTACTTTCAAACAGTGCTGAGACTGTGTTATACTATGAGGACTTTTGAAGTTGGTCTGAATACAATTTTTTTTTTTGCCATGGATGCGTTCTGCATATGGCTACAAGCTTATGAGGTTCAGGGACTAAAAGGTAGTGTTTTGAAAAATAGCCCTGAAAGGTTCATATGTTGAACAAATGTTCACCAAGGAGTGGAAGGTACACTTTGATGGGATTAGAAAGATTAGGATCATGTTGAATAAAGTGTGTCAATGAGGATGAGTTTTTATATTTCAAAAGTTCATTTCAAGCCCAGACTCTTTCCCTGATGCCTATGGATATGGATGAGGAACTCTCAAATGTGTCTCTAGCACTATGACTGTGTGCTGTCATGCTTTCCACCGTGATAATAATGGACTATGCCTTTGAAACAGTAAGCAAGCCCCTAACCAAGAATATTCTTTTAAAAGAGTTGCATAGGCACAGCAATGGAATAATGACTAAGACCCAATGTTATTTTTTTTCTTATGGAAAATTCATTATCATATGAAAGCTTGCAATTTTTGCTTATGTGAATGGATAGTTTATCAGACTCCATGGATGTTGAATTTGAGTCATTGCATACTGTATACAATCATATGTGCATGACAATGTAGAACATTCCTTTTTCATAGCTCTATTGCCAGAAACAAAATTCAGAACACAAGTTCCAAATATTATGTATGCATAGCAAATTTGAGAATATGACATGTGAAAAATGTGTTTGAATCCACAGCAACTATCCAGACTAAAGAAGTAATGGGGAATGAACTTATTAGGTATTTCTGGTTCTATGGCTGGGGTAGGCACCCTGTTAGAGCATTATAAAAGAAAGTGCTTCTCTTTGTCATGGTCCTATTAGGTGTCAAGGAGGATCATCTGGAATTTGTGATCATTTTTTAGCATTTCATTGCTTAAATCACATCATACCCCACAGCCTCAGAAGGTTAGGAGACCTTAGCCTACTCTCAATTTAATTCTCTGTCATCACAGACCATCTTCATCCTCATCATTCTAATCACAGCTTCTGATATTTAGTTCTGCATGCAGCTTGGATCATTGATCTGTTATTGGTGGAAAACAGATAAGGATACATTCTAATCTGCTTCTCTGGAAGAGTTTCAAAGACAGAAAGAATTGAAAGCTTACTTCCCTTTGTTGATGTTTTGTATAGATCAACTTTTACTATTTTGTTGGAAGTTCTAGGAAGCAAAACTCAGCATTTACAAATTTATGTTACAAATATTTTCTTGGACACCAGGTACAGGAATTGATTTATTTTCCTATATGAAGTTTAGAATAATGATTATTTAGTCACATTCACAGTGTTCAAGCAAGCACTTTCATTTACAGAAGCTTTTGTAAGGAGTTTATGAAAATTTCTGACAGACTTTGTGAAATTTGGTCATGGTTCACCAAGTTTTATATCAGCCTGACTCAAGATACAGTCATATGAAAGGAGGAAACCTCAATTGAGAAAATGTTTCCATATGACAAGGCTACAGGGCATTTTATAAATCAATGATTGATGTGGGATGAGGCAGCCCATTGTGGGTGGTATCATCCCTGGGATGGTGGTTTTAGGTTGTATAAGGAATCAGGCTGAGCAAGCCAAGATGATCAAGTCAGTAAGCAGAGCCTCTCTGTAGCTTCCATATCAGCTCTTACCACCAGGTCTCTATCCTGTCTGAGTTCATCCCTGACTTCTTTCAGTGATGAATTATGATTTATAATTATAAAACAAGTAAACCTTTTTCTTCCTAAGTTTTTGTTTTTGTTTTTTGTTTTTTGTTTTTTTTTGTCATTGTATTTCATCATAGCAATAGTAACTTGTGGTTCTGTTTTCTGTTTGCTTTCTCAGGGTGTCCAGCCACGGCTATATATCAGGCAGGGAAGGATGATTCTAAGTCTGGAAGAGGTGGGTCGGCAGGATCCAGTTCTGGCCGTGAATGCTAGGGGAAGAGTCTTCTCTGAAGATTTCATTATTACAGGTCTTCAGTGTTACAGCTCTTTTAGACAATGTTCAATGAAATAGGCCTGTTAACAGAGTTTCAACACAGCAGCATGTGTTCTTTATTCTGGTGAACAAGGACTATATAAACCTTAGAAAATGGGAAGACATTCTTCTTAGGGTGAAGTTCCGTTGGCTGAGGCTTAAGGTTCCAGAGATACTTCATTTGCATGAAGAGGCTTTCCAGGAAGATGAAACTGTAATTTCGCCAAGGGTTACATGATATTCATCAGGTAGAATATGAAGGTTGAGCTCCCCAGGTGAGGTAAAGAGGAAGACTTTTAGGAAACAGAGTCCACCATTTTCCACCAAGCTCGGGGGAACTGTTGGACATGGTACATTACAACTTCTAAATAGCAGTATTTTCCAGCAGTAACTATAAGATGGTCATCATAAAGTTACTCATGATAGGATGTGTTGTCTCTAAAATTGTGGGTCAAGGCCAAGATGGTATCATAGTCCAAATGAAGTTATGTTTGATTCTAACTTTAGTTATAATTATATTTATTATAATAAAGGTAGAGGTTATAGAATAAATGTTTCTGAATTTTCTTATTAGGAATTAAACTAGGCAGAATGAAATCTGTGTGTACAATGAAGAACATTCACCTCTTAGTGGCAGGATTGTATTAGATTGATAATTAAATCTCAATGAATTTCTTCATGGGAGAAGTTAGGTAACAAAAGTGCTAATTTTGTGCTGATTTTTTAAAATAGAAAATTGTTTAGTTTCTATAAAACTCTGGAAAGTTGTAATCAATTAAAAAGGTAATGTACTTGAAAATGAATTTCCTCCATCAAGAAAAATGATTAGAAATGGCTGGTAGGTGGTGGGGTGCCTAGAAAGAGTTGAGTGTGAGTGCAGGAATGATGTTTCAGGAAATAAAACTCTTGATGATTAAAACATGGTGAAACAAAGTTATCAAATGAAGGAATAAAATTAACTTTGGACTTGAAAAGTTTGTGATGGTATTGGGGCCATCATATGTAGTCATACTCACATATGACCCCAATCATTAGAGACCTGAGGAATATCTGTTGACATTTTTTGTCATCTTTAAAAATATCTAATCCTTATACCTAGAACCAGTTTGTGGGTTGAAACCTGAATGTGGTATCATAAAGTTGTAAGACATATTTTATATGACATACTACTATATCACAGCATAGTAACATTGAGTAGCATTAGTTTTAAATAAAACAAAATGATTTAAAACATCTGCATTAAGCCTTTACACTACTATGTAATACAAACTATAAGAATCCTTTGCTTTCTTTGGGACAACCCTCAATGCTTAGCAAAAAGGATATGAATATTTCCCAGGGAGGAGCTGTGCTCTCTTATTAGGTATCTAACAATGACTATTTGCATTAGACCTTGCTTTTCCATTATTCATAATCACTAACTGTTCTCAAAGGTGGGAAAACCTTAGAATAGTTTTATGTATTTTATCAAGAAAACAAAATGCCTTAGCTTCTGCATCATGAGGTACTGACATGGTTTTCCTAGGAAGGATTAGCTTTATGTTCTTCTAATAACATTCATATTCATGTGCATGTAATTTATAAGTCATATACAGTTAAAATATGCCTTAATCATGTATATGTTACTCCAAATTACATAGCTTACTTTGAAAAATACAAAGTGAGTAATAACTTCTTTGAGTGGATATATTAATGATGTTGGAAAATAACAGTTTTTCTTTCAATCAGTGTGTAAGATTTTATAGAACATAATGGCGTGTAATGGAGTCATGTTTCTCTTCTTGTCACTTCACATCCAGAACCCCAAAATGACACCATCCAGCCAATAGTGTTATGTTTGTGTAGGAAGCAATGTGATAGTTTTTACAAAGGCTTAAAAGGCAGCATAATTTTGTTTTCTACATGCAATTTTATATAAAAATAGAATCTGAATAGAAAAGGGTGGAATATCAGATGTTGTTGATGATTTCTGTCACAGGGCCAAAGCTTTAGAAGCCTCTCAAGTGGACCTTTATTCTTACCCGCAGTTCCAATCATAATTGAATTGCCTGCTCAAGGTGTCACACACCAGGCAACAAGGGGCAAATGAACAATTGAATTCATAATTTACCAGGTGTGCATTGCAGCCCTGTGAATATAATGAATGAATTTATTACTAATGATTAAAGGTCAAAGATCACTCCAGTTCTTTGTAGTGATGTAACAAAAAGTGAAAACTAACATACTTTGTAAATTATTTCACTTTAATGAACATATGAATAACTTTTAGTCACAAAACATTTTTAAAATAACAGCTTTATTTTATTTTTAAATGTTTCTATCTTTAGCCTACTATCTAAGAATACTTATGAAAACATATTTCTTTATAATTAAATTTAAGGGCATATAAAATTTTTTTAAAGTCAGTGTGTATAATATAAATTCATTTCTACCATCACATGATGGAGACATTTCTCATGATTGAAATGCTTTAATGATGTTGAATGGAATGCATAGTAACCAATAGCTGCTTATAACAATATGTTTGCTCTAACAGAAGGATGAATAAATAAAGCAATAGTTGCACAAACATTTCCTTGAAATATATGGAACACCCACCCCTGATTTGTAGTGATATTGTGTAAATTATGCTTTTCCCCAAACCCATTTGCTGTGATATATCTAGCTATTGATTGTTTCAACGAACAGCTGATTGTTAATTCATATGTTAATAGATCTATATCTAACTCCTGTCCTTAGATCCATGTGCAGCTCATGATTTATGATAGCATTTCATAGGCAAATGTTGGCATGTGGAGAAGCAACACTCTATAATAAAAGGAAGTGTATTAGTTAGTGTTTCTATGGCTGAGATGAAAAATCATTACCCAAAACAACTGACAGAGATATCTTAGTTACTTTTCTATTGCATGATAAGATACCATGACCAAGGCAACTTACAGTGGATTGTGTTTATTTGTAGCATAGAGTTTCAGAGGACTACAGACTATGACTATCATGATAGAGAACATGGCAATGCACAGACATGCATGGCACAGGAGCAGTGGCTGAGAAGAAGCATATTGAGACATAACTGCAAAGCAAAGAATGCTGCCTGGGAATGGCATGGGCTTTTGAAGACTCAACACAACCCCAGTGAAACACCCCTGCCAAATATCTCACACCTGCTAATATTTCCCAAACAGTTCCATTAACTGGGGACCAAGCATTTAAATATATAAGTCTATGAAGGCCACTCTCATTGAAACGATTTATTTCTTCTTAACACTCTCCTCTCACATTCTGTCCCTGTGGAAAGAAAGTAAAGGCAGAAATTCAAGCAGTGAAGAAACTTGGAGGGAAGAACTGAAGCCATGAAAGGATGATGCTTACTGGCTTGTTACTCATGGTTTTCTCAGCCTGCTTCCTTATAATACCAAGGACCACCATTCCTAAGTTAACACTACCCACTGAAAGCTGGGCCCTCCCACATTGTTAATCAATTCAGAAAATGCACCACAGATTTGCACACAGGCCAGTTTTATGGATGCTTTCTCTCAATAAAAACTCCCTCTTCATACATGACTCAAGATAGTGTTAAGTTGATGTAAAACTGTCAGCCTGGGAGGCTTGATTTTATTGTGCCATTTCTTTTTGTCCTGGATCTTATCTCCTATCTTAATCATAACAATCTATTTTGAGCCTGTTTCTTAGTTTCTTTCAACTTGTTTAATTTGCTTATTTTTATAGTGGACCTACCATTATTATGGTGGAAACTTATAGATAACATCCAATGAAAGTAAAGCTAAGTTTCATCCTTAGACACTCGTGTGTTACAAAGGGCTCCAGAAATAAAGAATAAATGTCCCGCAGATACAAGTTATGACAGAAACATATATAGGACATAATCACTTCCCCTAATCCTTTCATTCACTGGTGACAAACTCTTCATATTCAATGTTGATAAGCACAATTTAGATACATATGTCAAAATTCTGGTATCTGAAACTTAATCTAAATTATTTGAAATTCCTAACAAGCTTTCCTACAAAAGTAAAAGTAAGTAAAACAAACCTGGTAATTCCTTGGAAATGCCCGGAAATCAGACCAGGCAGATCTGGTTTCCAAAGTAATTATTAGAGCTGACTCAGCACAATGAGGTGCTAGCTGTGTGGTCATATGGATGGTTCTGAGACATGAAACAAAAGAAATACTTTTTGTTTGTTTTATTTTCCAATGATTCTCCCTAGGGAGAGTTGGTAAGGGGCCTAATGTCAGTAGTCAGTGTTCTGACTACTTGTGAATAGTCTTAGTCCTTTGGACATCTCCAGTGGTGCACATGGCTTTGTTTCCTCCTTCTGCTAAAGAGAAAAACTGTCTGTCATTTTTTAATTTTGCAGGCACTGAAGCTCCACAGAACATAACTGCATTCTGTAGATTGTACTGAAGTATTATGAGGCCTGGCCTTCCCTTGAATAAGTATGTTTAGGAACCTGGTCTATACATGTCTATAAAATATAGGCTAAATTCCAAACAGAAATACACACACACACACACACACACACTAGAGGGGCCAGGGGAAGAGAGCTTAAATCCTAGATGTCCTTCCATTGGGCCAGAAGAGACATGATCTTTCTATTTCTGGTGAGAGACAGGACATGAATTTCTTCAGTGCTAAACCTGAACTTCAAGAACTAGTGATGCTCCTCATTTCCTTGTGGAGCTGTGTCTCTTCAGCTGAAAAAGCATGCTATCCTTGTTTCTTTGTATCCTTAACAGTCTCTGCTTCTATGTATGCTTTTCCAATCTAAAAGTTTATTACAAGCATGATGGGATGGATGTTACGTGAACATCCAGGTACCTTCTGTGCCAGTAAGAAAAGACCCAACAGAAGAGTCTTTGCCCGCCTACTCCTTGATTCTTCACCTCCCTCCAGACTTACTCATTACCCTCACATTAACCTGTCCTGTTTTATTCAGAATCTTAAAAAACAAAGCAAAACAAAAAACAGAGTTAAAAATGAACAAGGCTAAAAAACAAACAAACAAAACAAATCAATTCCCAATAGTGAACTCAGTGCAGATCTTTTTGCCAGGCACACCCACCCAGAAGAGTGTGACTATATACTTTTTTACTGAGTGGCAGACAGCAGAACCCACACACATGATCCTCGGTCCAGGTTGTACAATCTCACACAGCCATCCTCTCTGTGTGCTAAGAGCTGCAGCCAGTCTGTTCTATATGGCACAGCTAAGTCAGGGAGCAGTCACACAGTGGCACAAAAGGTCAGTTCCTGGACAACATAAAAGATGGAGGTGGAGCATGTGGTGGTTCAGAAACTACAGACCTTGGTGACTTCTTCAGCATTCACAGCCAACACTTGGCTAAGAGATCTGAGCAGGATCTAGGGCAAAGAGGGGTGCTGAGTGCCACAGGGGCTGTCCTGTTGCTGGGAGGGAGGGCAAAGCCAGAGGCCTACTAAGCATTGTATGTAGAGGAGGACCCACTGCCACTGTGGCCTGTCCAATTGGTGTGGAAAAGTTCTCCTGGTTTGGCTGAGAGTTCACAGGTTTCAGCCCCAAAGTAATCCTGTTGAGCCTGGATGAGGTTAGCTGGCAGCATCTTTTGTCTGTACCCATCATAGAAGGAGAGGGCAGTAGTGAAACAGGGCATGGGAATGCCTGCTTGCACCCCAGTGCTAATCACCAGGTGGCAAGAATCCTGGCATTTGTCAACTGCTGACTTAAAGAACTCACCTAGCAGTAGGTTCTGAAGTTCTGGGTTTCGCTCAAAAGCATCTTTAATTTTTACCAGGAATACACTTTGGATGATGCAGCCCCCCTCTCCACATCAGGGCAATGCCGCCATAATTGAGGGTCCAGTTAAACTCAGTAGCTGCTGCTTCTCTGTATTTTATGTTCTTCTTAGATCATTAAATAAATGTTGAAATATGCTGTTAATGAACATTTATGATGTTGAAATATACTATTAATGAACATATATGTAGAAGTTACATTTAAGTGAAATGTATGCGTCTCTGTCTTGGTATTATTTATAAAGAAAAATTAACACCAATATTTAACCTAATTCCAAGATGATGTGGTCCTGGATCCTTTTTTATTATTTTTTTATTTTAATTTTATGTTTTTACTACCCATGTGCCAAAATTTTAGGCTGCAAATGAGGGAGACGGAACAAAGGTAACTTGAGTAAGTAATAAGAGGTACTATGTTAGGAAGCTAAGTACAAATATCAGTCTGCCAAAAGTGCTCTATCAGCATAGTTCCAGGAATGAACCTGATTGGAGAAGGAGGGAAATGTAAAAAAGACAAATCCACAGCCACATACAGAAGCTACATGTGGAGAAACCACAGCAACCACAAAGAGCCCCTTATTTAATCTACAGAGTTAAAGAAATAGGTAATGTTATTGCATACTAATCAACACAGAGGCAGAGTTATTACATATTGATAAACAAGAAGGTTAGCTTATTATGAACAGCTGGCTCAAAGAGACAAAAGACAGAATTGGCTAATCACCATAGAAGAAATCTCTGTGGGGGAGAGTCTTCAAGTCATAAATATCTGGGGCTGGGAATATGGTAGACATTTTCTGAACAGGTTGTGAGGATCCACAAATAGAGCATAAGAAGTGTTTAGTGTCCCTCTGACCCTCACCACACTAGGAAGGAATTTGGTATCTTCCCATGAGCTGTATGTCTTTGATTATCCCCATTCCATGTCAACAATATTTAGAATTCCACTCAGTCAGGACTTTGCTGGCTCCACAAACAGAAAGATTAGGCTAACCAGGGAAGAATAAAAGTGGAAAAACTAGGATATAAAATCTTCATTTTAATCTATTTTTTATGTATTTCACAGTGGATGTACAATAAATAAAAATATCATTAAAATATACACAGTATTACAGTCATGTATGATTTTTACAAATTTGCATACATTATCTAATATGTAAATAAGAGAAATATAGTTTTCTTTTCAATTATTTACTTATAACAAACATATCAAAATCATTTCTTCAGGCACAGGATATCCAATCATTTTATATTTATCTCTAATATATGATTCAATACTGCATCAGAAATTCTCATAGTTGTCTGACAATAACAGTTTTCCTTCACAGACCTGATCTCCATCCATTGGTGATCAGCACTGTACATATAAGTCTATGATATTAGCACTTGTAGATTTGACATAACTGAGATTTTCTGGTGCCTTTCCTCATTCATTACACACCACAAACTCCAGTTCCTTCCAGATGGTTGCAAATAACAAAAGATTGTTCCTGTTTTACTGCTGAATTTTCCATTGTGAATATGTACCATATTTTTTTCTATAAATATATCCAGTGACTAGCACATAGGTTGTTTTCTTTCTTGGCTGTTGATAGAGGTCTGTAATAAATATCTGTACAGCTATCTCTGTGATAAAGAAGTTGGCATTGACAAACTGATGTCAAAGAGAGGCTTATGCCAAGTGATACAGGATGATGATCTACAAATTATCAACCTGATATTGAGTATTTAAATGGACAATTATGCAGTTCTTACATTCTTTGTCAAGAGTAAGGATATAAGTTGAAAGTTTAAATCCTTGTATGTGAAGATATTTACTGAGTTGGGTGTCTTGATAAATTTTTATTTGACTGTAATACAAGATTTTTCATAAGATTTAATTTTGAGACTAGCAGTAAAGGTAACTTCATTTCTTATTCTAAGTATAATAAACTCAATAACTGATTATACTATTTCTAATATTAGATACAGAATTTAATATCCTATAAAACTTAGGGAGATATTCATGAATATAACCTAGAAAATGCTTATGCTCCTTCCATATAAACAGCTGCCAGCTCACCAAGACCAGTTCTACATTTTCTTTACATTTGCCCAAAATCTGAAAGCAAAATAATCTAAATTTTCATGATTTGGCCATTATAACAAAAGTCAAGTATACTGATTTCCCCAAAACAATATCTCAGATTGAATTTTTTGAGAACACAAAATCCCCTTTAAATGCTGTATTCTGTTTCTTACAAAATTAACAAAGAACCTACATAAATCTGAAACAATGGAAACATGGAAGAGATGAATATATAGCATGGTACTCTTTACACCAGGTGTATCAAAAATGAATGTTCACAGATTGAGCCTTGAAGATTAGAAGTAGTGATGATGAATTTCAGTTTCATAAGAAAGATTGATGATACCTTAATGAATAAAAAAATCTTCTCTCTAAACATAAACATTTGTGCAGATTTGTCCTTATATAATACCCAAGTGAAATAAAAAATGACTAAGACTCAGTTATGAACAAAATTGATCATAAGCCAAGAGATTAGTCGAAAATGCAGCAAAATAATCAAAGATTGTGTCTGGCTGGAATCCAGACTAACAAAATAAGATTTGAAAGTAAACTTTGATAAATTGATATAAATAGTTATGGCTGATTTTATTATTAGCAGAGGTGATGGGTTTCATGACATTGAGGTCAGTTTTACTAAAGCTTTTCTTTCTTTCTTTTTTAATCAATGTGTTTTAAGAGAATACCTCAAACCAAGGATACACAAATATTCCCAATATTTTACTGACCCCTTCTTTCTTACAAATGATATTTTAAATTAACATATCAATCCTCACCCAGTGATCTAGGACTCTTAGCCTTGTTGACTTCAAGGCAGGGACTACAACACTAAAACAACAACTGGTTTATTTCCTCATAAAGAAATCTTTGCTTCACCAAGACTACACATTGTTGAGTTATAGTTCTACTACTTATTTAGCAGGCTATGCCAAACTAACACTGTGGATGTCCACAGCTGTTTCTCATAAGACAGCAAGATTTGACATTTCCTTATTTAAAGAGACACTGTTCTCACAAGAATGGCTGGGGCATCAGAAAGCCCATTCACATTCCCAGGAATTTAATGTCTTTTGGCAAGTTTTAAGGATCAATGTTATCCCAACATTGGGTTCGTGTCAGCAGTCTTGTACCAAGCATAGATTGAAATGTTACTAATTAAACTATATTTCATAGTTAATATAAACCATGAATATTTTAACTGAATAACAGAGAAGAATAAATAAATGTGTATAGAACTGTACATCTGTATGTTACCCAGCATTAGTTACTATTGAGATCCAGAACACTCCTGAGACACCCTGCTGTTAACACCACCAGCTCTATGGGAACTCCTGAGAGGCTTTGCATTCCATCACTGCAAAAGAATTCTAGTAAACATATGGAAACAACTAAAAACCCAGACTATAAAGAAGGTAGAGGGGAATGAAGGGGTCAGATGACACATCCCTCATCTCCCAGTGCTTCCTTTGTTTCACATATAAAATAGCATGAGACTGAACAAAAACATTCCACAGACAGGAAGAGAGAATGGAAGAAGGAAGGAAGGAAGAGATGGCGGGGCGTGGGGGGGAAGAGAGGAAGGAAGGGAGGAAAGATGAAAAGAAAGAAAGAAGAAAGGAAGCAAGGAAGGAAAGGAAGAAAGGAAGGAAAGAAGAAAAGAAGGAAGAAACAAATGAAGGAAGGAAAGAGAGCCAGCCAGCCAGCCAAGAAGTCATGAAAATTGAAAGTTGTAATTTACAGAAATAAATTCTACCAAACATCACATTTTTTTTGCCAGATTCATCAATGAAGACACTGCTTAAATTAAAAAAATATGAATATTCTTTGTTTAATTTTAAAATTATATACATCGAAAGTTTATCATTGTAAAAACATATCAAATAGACATCAAATATCTGTTTTTTGTAACTTCAGAGACAAAAGTATCATGGATGACTGGAATAAGTAATAGAGTCAGCGAAGAAATGATACAGCTGCACGTTGAAAAAATAAGATGGCTATTTGGTCAGTTTGTTTAAACTTGTTGTCAGTCGGTAATAAGGCCACAATCTCTTTGACTCTCTGCTCTTAGGCAAAATCCTGCTTCTCTGGTTGAGAATTCAATATGGAGTTGAGCCAGAGAATAAGACAACTCATTTGTTTTTCACACCATTTGCACTAACTTCCATCATTCTAGACCTGTCTCCATTGAAAAATTTACCTGAAAAGTAATATGAGACATCCCTAAACCTATGACTAGAAATTGTGCCCTGTGCTTCCCAATACTTCTCTTAATCATCATAAATATTCTGCAAAAGTCACTGCCTGCTGAATGGTCACACATACTGGGCAAATCTTTTTCCAATATCTTATTTTTTCTTCTCAGGTTCAATTCAGAAAGCACTGAGATAGTAAATAGAGTCAATTAGATTGGAGCAAACAAATCTGTTCTTTGTGTGTGTGTGTGTGTGTGTGTGTGTGTGTGTCTGTCTCTCTCTCTCTCTCTCTCTTTTTTCCTTTACTACAACACTATTGCACATAGGCTATCTTTTAATATTTGTGGTCTAAGTTTCAT
>JADRCH010000080.1:4458379-4502696 GCA_019843965.1 Rhynchomys soricoides
GAAAGCATCCCAAAAAATTCGAAGTTCTACGTTGTGGTTCTGTGTGTTACATTCTACTTTTGATCTTCTTCAGTCCAAGGAACTATGTGCGTACATTTTTATGTTTTGGGCTATAGTTTCAATTAGAATGCAGCAATTATATCCACTATCTAGCTCAGAATTATTACACCGAGGATTTCCCTTGGAAGTAATTTTAACTGTTATGCAGGTCTCTCAAAGCAGACATGTATCATTTTTTTTTCTACTGAAGAAAAATATAAGCCTGAAACAGAGAATGTCTGGAGATTTTCAAAAGTATAAACATGTGTTTACTGTTGTGCCATGTGTGGTACTGACTAATTTTGATTATGTTTGGTTTATATCCTTTAGGAGCAATCAGAAAGGATTTATTTGCATTTATGTGATTTAAAAAATCCTTCAGAAAGCCTTTATTGGCAAAAGTTTTTCATTCCTTTTTATTTCATTATTATTTAGTAGAGCAATCATGTCATTTAGAATGGCTACCAACCCTACAATCTATGAAATTTGTATGATGGTATTATAACCTGTTGAAATTCAGAAGGAGATGAACCGTTTTAATTAATCATTTTGTAGCTATTTTGACACATTTATAAAGATGTGCTGATGTTTCTGATGCTATAAATATATAAAGTGACAAATACTCCTTCAACATTAGAGGAAAAAAATAATGAGTTATTAAATCAGAATGAGCCACTGGAGACTGCAAAGTTGTGTACAGACTTCATTTATGACATTTTGAAAAGAAAACTATATTTTTCCAAACCCTTTTACTCTTTTCATTGATTTATTTCTATATTTTATTTATTCTCTTCTCTTTAAAATCCCCTTAACCCACCCTTTTTATAATAAAAGGTAAGTTATTGTTTACAAAGTATTGAGAAAAAATTGAATGTACAAGGATGGAATGTTATTTTAATAAAATTAGTGTCTATTTTCTGAAAGAGAGTAAAGTTTATAAAATGTTATTAATGTGGGTATTATTTCTGGAGAGCTTCTAACCATGAAAGTAGCACAGAAGTAAAGATGGCACCCTGTGGCCTGAGGTACATTCTAGAACATAGCACTCTCCAGAGACCAATGAAAGGCCCAACTGATATCCCTCCCTTGCAAGGAAGACTCTGACCATAATACTTTAACATTAATATGCTGATCCAGAATTTTTGCCATAATGAGAACATCTTTCATATATCTGAATAGATTGTGATTATAAGTAAATAAGTGAAAGCACAGATACTTTGAAAAGGTGACCTTTGTCATAAAGTTTAAGGTTAATTGCATACGATGCTTTGAGAGTAGGCAACAATTGAATAAAGAAAATGCATTAGAATTATAAGATTAGCTGGATAGATAATTCTAATAATAGCAATATTTGCTTTAGAGTGGAAATAATAATTTCAAAACATAAATTGCAGAGATAAATGCAAACAGAACATCAATGAACATAAAAGTAAATAAACAATTAAAAAAAAAAAAAGCCGGGCAGTGGTGGTGCACGCCTTTAATCCCAGCATTTGGGAGGTAGAGACAGGCAGATTTCTGAGTTCGAGTCAAGCCTGGTCTACAGAGTGAGTTCTAGGACAGTCAGGGCTATACAGAGAAACCCTGTCTTGAAAAAAACAAAAACAAAAAACAAACAAACAAAACAAAAATAACAACAAAAAAAACCCATAAATTGACAGAATCCTACTAAACTGACATGTCATTTGTTTGTGTATTTTTCCCATGCTAAACATAATGCAGATTATCATTTGACTAAGAAAATCCTTTGTTCATTCATATTTTTCTGCATATACAATCTATACCACATAATTATTAAAATGGATAAAACTCTATGGATATGACACAGAAAACATTATTTATTTATCTTTAATTATTCCCTTGCTTCTATGGAATTACTATTTTTGAAGTATATCACTTTATTGTCCAGATACAGTTTAAATTTACATTCATAAAGCATATAGGTATATACTTTGTTGGAATTTTAAGTAATATATTCTGTTTGGGCATTATATTTGGAGTAGGACATTTTCAAAAAGGACTAAGTCCAGAAAAAAATGGTGGCTAAGCATTTGTCAGTCCAGAAGAAAATGGTTCTAAAATGCTCTAGCAACAATAATATATTTGGGGCTCCCTATCTGCCTAGTATTGCATTTGTTTTTACAGATAAAATGCATTTTAACATTATCCAGTCTCTCACCCATGTATCACTTATGTAATGTCATTACATCTGCTGGTTATAATTTCCCCAACTATTTTTCCATCCATTCTCTTCTGCTTTCCAATTTGCTCAATTTCATAAGAACAGAATACAATGGTGTGACTATTTTCTTTCAACCTTCTATATATGATTATGCTTGCTTCTGTTCATAGAATTGTTCTGTGTTTGTCATAGAAATCATAAGACTTATTTAACTGTGTCACACAATAGTAGGATTTCACTACAATGGACTATACAAGAGAAAATGAGAATTTGCTGATTGCATATAGTAGAAACTCAGAAATATACCTTGTTTTAGTTAGGGTTTCATTGTTGTGAAGTGACACCAAGATAATGGCAACTTTTCAAAATACAACACTTAATTGGGGCTGGTTTACAGGTTCAAAGGTTTACTTCATTATTGTCCGGGCAGAGAACATGACATCATGCAGACAAACATGGTGCTGGAAAAGGAGCTGAGAGTTCTACATCTTGATCCACAGGCAGCAAAGAGAGAGTGTAAGCTACACTGGGAGTAGCTTGAGCATAAATGGGACTTCAAAGCCCACCTCCTCAGTGACAACCTCCTCCAACAAAGACACGCCTACTCCAACCAGGCCATACATCCTAACAATGCCACTCCCAGTAGGCCAAGATTCAAACACATGAGTATATAGGGGGCATTTCCATTCAAATTACTACTCTTCTCCTGGAAGTATGGACTTCATACAGCATATGTGTAGCAATAAGTTAAGGATACACCATGCTACATGCATGTATTTATGGAAACAAATAGATACAGTTCTCAAAACAAGGCTTTGATTTCAGGATCAGCTAGTAATTATTTACTTCATCCTTGGAACTAATAGTATTACTATTCCATCATCATATTTGAATATTTTATTCATAAGTGTTCAATGGTTTGTTTACATCAAATTTTCAGAAAATGAATAAACACACCCAGTATAAAAGTGAAAACGACTGAATCTGCTCTATTTCAGGATTATAATTCAAAACCTATGACAAAATAAATGACTATCAAATAAGAAACCGTTGGTTTTGTGCTATTTGTCCTCATTCCAATTTCCAAAGGTTGCAAATAAATAGTAAGAGAATCAAAAAATAAAATAAAATAAAATAAAATAAAATAGAAACGTAATTTTATATCCTGGTAGTTAACAATCTATTGCAAACTGCCCCCTCTTTAGCAATTGATTACGAAGTACCAAGGCCAAGGCTTCACCCAGAAACCACATCCACAGTATAACTCTTGTACCCAAGGTACAGGGGATTATCACAAAAGAGGGGACAGAGATTGTAAAAACTAGAGGAATCTGCTGTGAAATAGTATCTCTTTTAGCCAAATGGATGGAACTAGAAAACATCATGCTGAGTGGATATTAGTCCAAAAGCTCCAAATACCCAAGATACAATTCACAGACCACATGAAGCTCAAGAAGAAGGAAGATCAAAGTCTGAGTGTGAAAGTCTTTCTTAGGAAAGGGAAGAAAATACTCATGGGAGCAAATATGGAGACAAAATGGAGATCAGAGACTGAAGAAAAAACCATCCAGAGTCTGTCCCACCTGGGGATCCATCCCATATACAGTCATCAAACCCTACACTATTGTGGATGCGGGGAAGTGCTTGCTGAAAGGAACCTGATATAGCTGTCTCCTGAACTGCCCTGCCAGAGCCTTACAAATACAGAGGCCAACAATTGGTCTAAACGCAGGGTCCCCAATGGAAGAGTTAGAGAAAGGACTGGAGGAGCTGAAGGAGCTTGCAACCCCATAGGAAGAACAATACCAACCAAGCAGAACCCCCAGAGTTCCCAAAGGACTAAGCCACCAATCAAGGAGTACACATGGCTCCAGCTGCATATATAGCAGAGGATGGCCTTGTCAGGCATCAATGGGAGGAGAGGTCTTTGTTCCTATGAAGGTTTGATAGATGCCCCAGTGTAGGGCAATTGAGGGCAGGGAGGTGGGAATGGATGGGTGGGGGAACACTCTCATAGAAGCAGGGTGTGATGGGATAAGGGGTTTCTGGGAGGGGGGAACCAGGAAAGGGGATGACATTTTAAATGTAAATAAAGAAAATACATAACCATAAAAGAAACAGAAATGATATGGAAAGAACACCCATAATAGTATAGCAATACTGCTGACTAAACAAGATTAAAACAATACCATTAGACATGTTAACAAATAAAGAAAAGGGAAAATCTAGAAGTTCAACACCTAGACAAAGTACGATAGCACCTTATGGCTACATAGAGAGGGAAATTTGTTCTTCTCCAGTAATGAGCCACCTAATTATCGAATATCAAGTAGGTGATCAACTCTGAAATGACATATATACAAGAAATACTGAGTATACATGCACATGCACATACACACACATAAAATAGTGATATTGAGCATAAAAAAATAGGTCATAAATTGAAGGGGATATTACGAGTGAGGGGCATAGCAAAAATTTGAGGGAGAAAAAGGAAAAGAAAATGATACTACTATATTTACCTTTAAAGATTTGGTGAACATATGAAAATTTATTGAGTCTTCAACTATATAGGTGAAATATTCTGATTATTTGTTTGGCTTAATGTTTCAATACTACTTCAGTACTTTTATCACATAGTCAATGGCATCATAGAAGTTTTATTTCAATGAACATGTAATCCATTCTTCATTCTTTCCAATTAGGCAAGATTGCAAGAGCCATAATGAGAAAATGATAAAGAAGTATCCTCATGCAAGAACATGACTCTTATCTCCTCAGGGTACTCACCTTCATCTGAAGTCACAGATTATATTTGGTGTACATTATATACTACAATGTACAGAAGCTGAACTGCCACTGAAAAATGTTACCAATAGAAACGGAGAGACAGAAAGCAGCATATGCGCTTCCACTAAATCATCTGCTTTCAATAAATATTGAGGCAAATTCTTGTGTTATTTCTTCCTCATGACAAATACACTTAAGTAATTGGAAGTTTTCTTTTGTGAAACTAGAACCTTCAGTCATATTGAAATCAGGGAGTGAGGCTTTTCATATGGAAATTTCTATTCCTTGCGTACACTAGCATAGAAGTCTAGCCATTTATACCACAGTCTTTGTAAAAAGGACCAGATCTTGCTGCTATAGAATGTATAATCCATCAATTCATTGCTAGAGTTTTCATATTAGATAATTTTATTTACCACAAATATGGTGCCATTTCTTTTTAAAACAAGTGAACTATTTAAAAATTGGGTAAGAGGATCAGTCTTAATATTTATAAAATATACTTAAGTACTATGCTCACTGTATAATATTACTATTAATTTGTGTATCTTATGAATGGCTTCTATGACTGCCTATTTTGTCCAGGGTGAAGCTCTTGTCACACTATGTCACAGCTTCATTCACTATTTTATAGTAGTAACTTATTAAGAATTAAAAGAGTGGCCAGTCAATCTTTGAAGTATTTTTTTACTTTTGGGTTTTTACCTGCACTTTGGAAGGCAAGCGCTCACAGTTATGTCACACACAATTTTAAATGCAAAGTCCTTTAAAATTCAAGTTTAGTGAACTGCAAATTTATTTATCCAGCAGATTTATTTTCAAATAAATTTGTGTATGGAACCAAGAATTAAAAAAAAAAAACAGATAGAAAATAAAGCAGCCATGTTTAAAGACTATAGAAGTTCATCCTTGCCCCACACAAGGACCTGAAATCCCTGAGCACTTAGTGGTCACTTTCTGGTTAATTTTCTCAATATGGTTAATTTTCTTAATCAAAACCAAGAAAATGCCTTTTTTTAAAAAAATCAGATTTTAAGAAACTTTTAGAAACTGATGAGATAGCAACTTATTCTCTATAGCAGACTTGTAAATACTGCTCCCCTGCTATTTTTTTTTTTTTTTTGCTTTATAGGGAATATTTAATGAAAAAGTTCCATATATTTAAAAAACAATTGAACCATAGACCAAAACCCATAATTTTTTTGTTGCTACTTCCTCACTGTAATTTTGCTACTGTTATGAATCATGATGTAAATATCTGAGATTTCCAATGGTCTTAAAAACCCCTGTGAAGGAGTCAATTGACCCAACCAGCAGGTTGAAAAGAAATTCTGTGGAGCAGAAATAAACATCTCTAAGTCTATGCAAGCTTCTAAGAGGAATGAAGTCGTCGGTTATGCTTCTACACTCACCTCTGAGACTGGCATTATGCTTAAAGCACAGAACAACACTGTGCTTGGATTGTGGACAAGGACTAAGGAGGAAACAAACAGCAAAAGATAAAATTTGGTTTTTGACAAAAGTGGCCCATTCTTAGAAAAATAATGAAACTCAGAACTGTTGAATGATTCCAAAATGTATTAGTAAGGAAAATTAAAATAATGGAACTATGTATACATTCTGTTTTATAGGATTTTTATACATTTATTTATTCACTTTATAACCCAAGTCCTTCCCCCATTCCACCATATCCTTCTCTTTTGGGAAAGTGAAGCTCGCCATCAGGATGTGACACCCCAATTACACACCTCATCCCCCCAACATGAAGTAGCTGCAGCATTAGGCACATCTTCTCCTACTGAGGCCAGACAAGTCTGTCCATTACAGACATGGGATCCACCTTCATGTAGGCAAAAGGCTCAGGGACAGCCCCCGCTCCAGTTGTTGGGGAGACCCGCATGAATACCAAGCTGTTAATTTGCTACAGGGGGCCTAGGTCTAGCCTGTAATAGCTCTTTGGTTGGTGAGTCAGTCTGTGGAAATCCACAAGATTCCAGGTTAATTGACTCTGTTGGTCTTCCTGTGGAGTCCCTGTGCAATTTGGGTCTCTCAATCCTTCTCCCAACTCTTCCATAAAACTCCCTGAGTTCCACCTAATATTTGAGCAGGAGTCTCTGTATTTGTTTCCATTGGCTTCTAAGTGGAGCCTCTCAGAGGACAATTGTACTAGGTTTCTGTCTACAAGCACAACAGTGTATCATTCTTCGTGCCAGGGATCAGTTCTTACCTGCAGGTTGGCTCTATATTTTGCCTGTGGATGGGTCTCAGTTTAGGGCAGTCGTTGGATGGCCATTCCCTCTGTCTCTCTTCTTTGTCCCTGCATGTTTTGGTTTTGTAGGTACAGCACATTTTGGTGGAAGGTTTTGTGGGTAGTGTGCTCTCCTTAGCCTTCACTGAGAGTCCTGCCTAGTTACAGGAAGTGGCTACTTGAAGACCCACATTTCCCATTGATAGGAGTCTCAGCTAGAGTTGTCTCATATACCTCCCTCCATCTCAGGTCTTTAGCATGTCCTGGAAATTGTCACACTCCACAATAGTTCTCCCTTCTCTCCCCTGTTCTCCCTACAGATGATCTCCACCAACCCCAACATCCTCCCCATCCTCTTTTCCACATAGTTTCCTCCTTCCACTGACCTCCAATATTTAATTTGTCTCCCCGTCAGAGTGATAATCTGACCACGTTTTGGGAAGGACTGTGGAAGAACTTTGGAACTTTTGGCTAGAAGAACCATTCGACATTAAGAGCTCTGTGGAATGTTGTGTAGGAGCTTAGAAGATAATGTTGAGAACAGTGCAGAAGATGGAGGCCTGGCTTGTGAAATTTCAGATGGAAGATTAAAGACTCTTATCAGGGCCATTGCTATTTTGATTGTGAAGATTCTGTCGTTTTGGTTAGCTGGGGCTGAAGAATCATCTGTGATTAACAACATACCATAACTTCTAAAGCAAAAACTTTGCATTACTGGTACTATTGATGCTGGTTAGATGGAGCTAAGAAATTAGCAGTGATTAGGAAGTGGTGATTAATCTTAGGTGATTAGGTGATTAAGAGGTGATTAGGAAGCAGTGATTAGGTGAAATTTTGTGGGAAGTGTTTTCTGAGAGCACAGAGGCTGTGTTCCAGAGATAGCCAAGGTTGTACATTGTTCTGTGGCTGGACTTGTTAATGTGTAAGAGACACTCAGGTGGTACTGGTTTTGAAGGCATGGAGGGGTCATGAAGAGCAGCTGAGGCTCTGCACTGTGAAAGGCCACTGAAGGCCATTGGTGAAGGTGCAGCCTCAGTTGCAATTGATGGCCAAGGATTGAAGGGGTCATGCAAAGGAGTTGAGGATTGGCACCATAGATTGTCTATGAGAGCCTATTGGTGAAGCCTAGTTACAGCAGTAGACAACGGTTATTTTGGAAATGCAAGTACCAAGAACAGCATCACCAGTGGAGTACAGGCAGCTGGAGCCTAGAAATAAAGAATAAAAGAAGATACTGTTTACAAAATAAATAAATAAATAAATAATCAATCTTTGGCTATTGCATAAAATGTTTTTTTTCCCTAATTCTTTTCTCAGCCCTTTTTGCATTTATATAAAGAAGGTCTATTCCATTTTTTAGTTAATTTTTTATCTAGCTTCTTTGCTGCAAGTCTTAAGTTTTTGTGTTGCCTGGTAGAATTTTTGGGGTCACTTATGTATACTGTCATATCATCTGTGAATAGCAATATTTTGCCTTCTTTTTGGCCAATATTTATCCCCTTAATCTCCTTTAGTTGTCTAATTGCTCTAGCTAGAACTTCAAATACTATATTGAATAGACAGGGGGAGAGTGGACAGCCTTGCCTTTTCCCAGATTTAAGTGAAACTGTTAAGTTGCTCTCCATTTATTTTGATGTTGGCTCATGAACTGCTGTACATTGCCTTTATTATGTTTAGATATACATTTTGTATAGCTGCTCTAAGTCTTTATTATTATTATTACTATTATTATTGTTGTTGTTGTTGTTGTTAGTTATTATTTTTTTTTACAGTCTAGTTGTTATCCCCCTCCTGATCTGCCATCTTACTATTCTTTATCCCATACCTCTTCCCCCATCTCAAAGAGGATGTTCCCATTCCATTCCTACCCCTATTCTACTCGACCACTTCCCGGGGCTTCAAGCTTTGCAGGCAAATGGATGGAACTAGAAAATATCATCCTCAGTGAGGCAACTCAGACCCTAAAGGACATGCATGACAGGAGCCTAGCATGACTGCTGTCCCAGAAGTCCAACAAGCAGCTGAAAGAGTCAGATGCAGATCCTTACACCCAACCAATGGACAGAATCAGGGGACCCCTGTGGTTGAATTAGGAAAAAGCTGGAAGAAGCTGAGGAGGGTGATCGCATAGGAAGTCCAGCAGTCTCAACAAACCGGAATCCCCAAGATCTCTCTAAGACTTTTAACATGATGGGGTATCAGATTTTGTCAAGTGCTTTTTTGGCTTTTGGCTTTTAGTGAAACGATCGTGTGTGTGTGTGTGTGTGTGTGTGTGTGTGTGTGTGTGTAAAATTTTCTTTGTTTGTTTATATGGTGGATTATTTTAATGGAATTTTGTATATTGAACCACCCCTTTATTCCTGGGATGAAGCCTACTTGATCATGGTGGATGACGTATTTGATGAATTCTTCAATTCAGTTTGCAAATATTTTACTGAGTATTTTTGCATTAAAGCTCATAAGGGATGACGTGTCCATTGTTAAGAGTGGAGTATTATGTTCTCAAGCTATTAATGTGTGGGGTTAGATGTGTGATTTAAACTTTAATGGTGTTTCTTTGTTTAATGTGGGTGCCCTTGTGTTTGGGCCATAGATATTCAGAATTCAGATGTCCTCTTCGAATCTTTCTCCTTTGATGAGAATGAAGTGTCCTTCCCTCTCACTTTTGATTACTTTCTTTTTTATTAGATATTAGAATGGCTACCCCAACTTGTTTCTTCGGACTGTTTGCTTGGAAAACATTTCTCCAGTGCTTTTTACTGTAACAATGACTATCTTTGTTGCTGAGAAATGTTTCTTGTATAGAGAAGAATGAAAGATTCTGTTTGTGCATCCATCCTGTTTGCCTGTGCCTTTTTACTGGGGAATTAAGATCATTGATTTTGAAATATATTAATGCCTAGTTTGTTACTTCTTGTTATTTTGATGTTGGTGGTGTCTGGGTGTGTGTATTTCTCTTCTATTCTTCTTAATTGTGTGAAATTATTCATTTCTCTTTTTTTCTTGAATTTAGTTAGTCTTATTGTGTTAGAATTTACTTCTAGTATCCTCTGTAGGTTTGGGTTAGTGGAAAGGTATTGTTTAAATTTTATTTTGTCAACAAATATCTTGGTTTTTTCATCTATGGTTATTGAAAGTTTACTGGATGTAGTAGTCTGTGCTGATATCTATGGTCTCTTAGGGTCTGCAAAACCTCTGGGCAGGCCCTTCTAGGTTTAGAGTCTCAGATGAGAAATTGGGTGGAATTCTTATAGGTCTGCCTTTATATGTTACTTGGGCATTTTCCCTTGCAGCTTTTAATATTCTTTCTTTGTTTTATATATTTAGTGCTTTGATTATTACTGGCAGGAGGATTTTTTTCTAGTTTAATCTGTTTGGTACTCAGTAAACTTTTAGTACGTTTATAGGCATCTCTTTCTTTAGATTAGGGAAATTTCCTTCTGGTTTTGTTCGACATGTTTTCTGGGCCTTTAATCTGGGTATCTTCTTCTTCTTCTTTGTCCTCCTCCTCCTCCTCCTCCTTCTCCTCCTCCTCCTCCTCCTCCTCCTCCTCCTTCTCTTCTTCTTCTATAATTTCTAGGTTTAGTACTTTTATAGTTTCCCAAATTTCCTGGATGTTTTATGTCATCCTTCTATTTCCCTTTTCAGGTCTTGGGTAAATTTATTCATATCCTTCCTCTGTCTGATCATATTTTCCTCTATTTATTTATATTTATTTGCTTTCTCTTTTAATTCCTCTACTTCTTTGAATGTAATTATCTGTATTTCCTTAAGGGACTTATTCATATCCTCTTTAAAGACTTCTGTTGTCTTTATAAAATTGTATTTAAGATTCTTTTCCTGTGCTTCAGTTTCATGAGTACATTCAGGGTTTGCTTTAGGAGTATAACCAGGCTCTAGTGGTGACATATTGCCCTAGGTCTTGGTTGTGTACTTATGCATTAGGCATTTCAGTTTTCCCTGGTGTTGGCTGGATGATTCTATGGCAGCAGGACTTCTCAGGAAGGTAGAAGGAGCTATGGACCAGACAATGAAGTTCAGGGTACAGGACTCTGCTAGCTGTGCCTCAGGGAGACCCCAATCTGCAGCCTGTGTCACGGTCTGACCCAACTGGCATGGCGAGCTGATCCTACTAAAATGGTATTGGTCTGGGAGGGTTCCAAGATGATTAGTTTTGGGGCCCCTGAAGTTTTCTTTCCATGGGTAAGTTTGATGCTCTTAGTGTTCCACAGGTGCTTTTAGATGGAAGACAGATCCCAGAGCTAGACAATGGGGCTCAGGGGACCATGTGCAACTCGCCTTTGTAGGCTGTCCCTGGAAGATCAACAGGGATGGCTGGCACATCTGACTAAGATGGGATCGTCAAGCAGAGTTCTAAGCAGGTTTAGCTTTGGGGTTCCTGAATGTTTCCATGGAGAAACAAAATGCTCTTTGGGTCCCACAACACTCCTCTGAACCAAAGCAGAAGCCCAGAGTTAGACCTATGTACAAATTCTTAAAAACAATGCCACTGATCAAAGGTCAATTATTGTGTTCCTAAATGTATTAATGAATTAGAATTACTTAAGGCTGTATTCTTCCAGGTTTCAGTTCATTTAGGAATGTCCTTGCCAATATTATATGTAAGTATTTTAAAACAATCAATTTCTTGTGCATTTAATTTTCTTTATGTGGCTTTGTATTAATACAACAATCATCTGATTGCAGCTTTTCCTTTACATCATTTTTCAGTAGTTATTTCATTAAAGCTGTTACTTTCACAAGACACTGTAAAAAACCATACATACTTACATATTCCTCTTAATAGCCAAAAACATTCCGTGATCTAATGTTGTAGTAGAAAATGTGAAAAGTAATTTGAATTTTTTTTGTAATGTCGTACAAGGTATAATGGGATTTTTTAAAAAGCTTTTAGTTGATTTGGATGAATTTGGAAGAAAAATAAGCTAAGCATTCCCAGTGGAATGCAAACTAAAGCCAAACAAAAATTTTGTTTTAAAATATTTATGTTTAATATTGGCAAGAGAATTCCAAAATGAACTGTCATTTAATATAAGTGTATAAGTCAGCTATTTTGATTATTGCTTTTGTAAATAAAGTACAATTTTGTGGTTTATCAAATTTATATTATATGTGCACTGTTTCCTTGCTTTGCTGAACAGGTTGACTACCTTCTTTAAGCAGAGTGAAATAGATATTGTGTAGGATGAGTGAATAAGGAATTATACATGTGCTTATAAATTTAGTATGGTCCTTGAATTTGCATTTCACTGACTGAAGTATAATATCTGGACATTCTTAAAGAATCCATGTCATGATACATGGCACATGAAAAAAACAACATTCATGAAAATATGTATTCTCACTTGCACAAGAATATACACACACCTATCATACACAAATACACATAGCACCTGCATACACATGAAATAAAGGAGATAACATGGCAATGTGTATCATGCGGCTATGAGACAACACTTGCTTTAATAATCAATAAATAATTTTGATAGTAAAAATATATTCCTACACTAATAAGAATACAAATAAAGGACATTTTATAAAGAGACATCTATTGATTTAGACCAATTACCTTAAATTTGTTCAACTTCTTGGCTTGTGATTATTGTCCTAGAACTTAGTTATAAGCAAATAGGATACAAACAGATAGACACGTATGAAGATTCAGCATAATTTAGGGATGTGTTAGTATATTGTACATGATATTCATACCTTGGTTAACTAAATTATATCAATGTGATTTTCCAAATATTAAATTTAGAGTTACAAAATGCTTATTGTAATATGTAAAAAAATATCCATAGTGGAGCTGTGGGTATGTGTCTGTGTGGGTTTTAGTAACACAATGTTTCCAAAGTTTATTAATTTTTAGTTATGTTTAAGTGTTTCTTTGATTCTGATAGGTGATATACCAAACATGCAGGCATATTCTATAATAATTGAAATGGGGGAGTAATGTTACCATTTTAGTCAATCAGTAAATACTTGATCAAATAAAGACATTAACAAACAAAAGAAAGTACACTGCAACTATGTTGAAAATCTTCTGAATCATATTTATTTATTTACCATACTATATTGTGAAATGAAATACAATTGAAGCAGCTTGTAGTAGAACTCTACCCCCTTCCCATAGTTCCTCATTCCATTTCTAACCCACATTGCCTCCTAGAGAGTGTTACCTCCCCCTTCCATGGGACCTCAAGTCTCATGAGGATTAAGCTCATCTTCTCTCACTGAGGCCAGACCAGGCAGACTTCTATTATATATGTGCCAGGGACCTCAGACCTGCTCTTTTATGCTCTTGGTTAGTGGCTCAGTCTCTGGAAGTTCCCTGGGATCTGTGTTAGTTGTGACTGCTGGTCTTACTATGGAGCCACCCTTCCCTTCAGCTTCTTCTACCTTCCCCTAATTCAACCACAGGAGTCCCTGACTTTAGTCCAACGGTTGGGTATAAATTTTTGCATCTGTTTCAGTCAGCTGCTGGAAGGACCTCTCAGAGGACAGCCATACCAGGCTCCTATCTATAAGCACATTATAGCATCAATAGTAATGTCAGGCCTTGGTAGGCCCCCATGAGATGGATTCCAAGTTGGGCTGGTCATTGTACCACCTTTTCTTTGGTCTCTTCTCCATTTTTTTGTCCCTGCAGTACTTTTAGACAGGAATAATTCATGTTTCTGAACTCATAAATTTTGACTGTGGGTTAGTAACCCAGTCCCTCAATTTGGAACCTTGTCTATCTACTGGAGAGCTCTTCAAATTCCCTCTCCCCAGTGTTTGGTCATTTTGACTAAAGATGCCCTCTTTGAGTCCTGCGAATCCTCTCACCTTCCAGGTCTCTGGTACTTTCTAGAGGGTCCATCCAACTTTCACCACCCAAGGCTGCTTATTTCCATTCTTTCACTTGGCCCTCTGAGCTTCTCTCCTGCCTGTACCCTTGCCCTCTACCCATACTTGATCCTATTTCACTTTTCCCCTCCCCTTCTCCTCTCCCATCCAGGACCCTCCCTCTGCCTCCTGTGATTATTTTCTTCCATCTTCTAAGTGGGATTGAAGTATCTTTTTTCTGTTTGTTATGCTTCTTAAGTTCTGTGGGTTGTACCCTAGCTACTCTGTATTGTTTCGATTAATATCTACTTATAAGTGAGTACATACCCTGCATGTAATTTTGGGTCTGAGTTACCTCACAAATGATGTTATTTTCTAGTTCTATCCATTTGCCTGCAAAATTCATGACATTCTCAGTTTTAATAGCTGAATATTATTCCATTGTGTAAATGAACCACATTTTCTGTATCCATTATTCGGTTGAGGACATATGGATTTTTTCCAGCTTCTAGCTATCACAAATAAGGCTGCTATGAACATAGTGAGCAGGTAGCCTTGTGGTATGGTAGGGAAACTTGGGGTATATGCCCTAGTATGCTATAGCTGGGTAGTCAGGTAGAAAGAACTATTTCCAATTTTCTGAGTAACTGCCAGATTGATTATCCAGAGTAGTTGTGCCAGTTTACAATTCTACCAGCAATGAAGGAGTGTTTCTCTTTCTCCACATCCTGGCCAGCTTGTGAAGTCACCTGAGGTTTTGATCTTAGACATTTTGATTGGTGTGAGGTAGAATCTCAGGGTTGGTTTGATTTACATTCTTCGATGACTAAGGGCTTTGAACATTTCTTTAAATGCTTCTTGGCCATTCGAGATTCTTCTGGTATGGATTCTTTTTACCTCTGTATCCTGGTTTATTTGTTTGTTTTTATTTTTGGTTATTTACTTTATATACATTTCAACTGTTTTCCCCTTTGGAAATCCCCATTCCATTCACCCTCCCCCTGCCTCTATAAGGGTGCTCCCCTACCCACCCACTCATTCCTGTCTTCGCTCCCTAGCATTCCCCTTCATTGGGGCATCTAACACCCTCAGGCCCAAAGGCCTCTCCTTCCACTGATGGCAAACAAGGACCTCTTCTGCCACATATGTGGTCAGCACCATGGGTCCCTCCAGGTGTATTCTTTGGTTGGTGGTCCAGTCTCTGGGAGCACCCGGGGGTCAGGCCGGTTGACACTGTTGCCCCCTCCTTGGGTCTGTAAACCCCTCAGCTCCTTCAGTCCCTTCTTCAACTCCTCCATCCAGAACCCCATGCTCAGTCCAATGGTTGGCTGTGAGTATCCGCCTCTGCATTTGTCAGACTCTGCCTGAACCTCTCTGCAGACAGCTTATCATGCTTCCATCAGCAAACACTTCCCAGCATTCACAGTAAAATCCAGGATTGGTGTATATATATGGGATGTATCCGAGGTGGAGCAGTCTCTGGATGGCCTTTGGTTTTTTGGAAGTATTAGTTATGTTCTTTATATATTTTGGATATTAGCCCTCTATTGAATGTGGAGTTAGTGAAGATATTTTTTCCCAATCTGTAGGTTGACGATTAATCCTATTTACTATGTCCTTTACCATACAGAAGCTTTTCGGTTTTATGAGGTTCCATTTATCAATTATTGATCTTAGAGCCTGAGTTGTTGTTTTCTTTTTCAGGAAATTTTCCACTGTGCCAATGGGTTCAAGGCTCTTTCCTACTTTCTCTTCTATTAGATTCAGTGTATCTGGTTTTATGTTGAGGTCCTTGATCCACTTGCACTTGAGCTCTGTACAAGATGATAAATATAGATCAATTTTCAGTCTTCAACATGCCCAACCCCAGTTAGTCCAGCACTATTTGTTGAAGATGCTTTCCTTTTCCACTCTGTGTTCTTGCTTCTTTGACAAAGATCAGGTGTCCATAAGAGTGTGGGTTTATATCTGGGTGTTAAATTCAATTTCATTGTTTATTCTATTTGACTTTGTACTAATACCATGAGGTTTTTACCACAATTTCTCTGAAATACAGCTTGATTCTGCCCAGAAGTTCTTTTAATGTTAATAACTGTTTTGGCTATCCTGGATGTTTTGTTTTTCAATAAGAAGTTGATGATTGCTTTTACCATGTCTGTTAAGAATTGTGTTGGAATTTTGATGAGATTGCATTGAATCTATAGATTGCTTTAGGTAAGATGACCATTTTTACTATTTTAATCTAATCAATCCATGAGAAAGGGAAATCTTTCCATCTTCTGACTTCTTCAATTTCTATTTTTATAGATTTGAAGTTCTTGTCATATAGATCTTTCACTTGCTTCCTAAGAGTTACACAAGATATATTATACTATATGTGGCTATACTATTTGTCCTTATTTTCTTTATCAGCCTGTTTATCATTTGTATAAAGGAAGACTACTGATTTGTTTGAGTGGATTTTATATCTAGTAACTTTCCTGAAGTTGTTTATGAACCATATGAGTTCCCTGGTGGAATTTTGGGTGTCACTTATGTATACTATTGTATCATCTGCAAAAGACATTGACTTCTCTTTTTCCAATTTGTTGTCTAATTGATGTAGCTAGAACTTTGAGTACTATATTGAATAAGCAGGGAAAGAATGGGCAACCTTGTCTTGTCTCTGATTTTAGTGGGATTAATTCTATTTTGTCTTCATTTAATTTGATGTTGACTATTGTTTTTCCACATATTGCTTTTATTATGTTTATGTACATGCCATTCATTCCTGATATCTCAAAGACTTTTAAAGTAAATGAATGTTCTAGACAGATTTTCATATATTGAGCTCTCTCTGCATCTCTGGGATGAAGTCAACTTGATTGTGGTGAATGATGGTTTTGATGTGCCCTTCGAATTGATTTGCAAGAATCTTATTGAGTATTTTTGCATAATATTCACAAGCATAATTCTACTGAAGTTTTGCTTTGTTGGGTCTTTGTATCTCTAAGTTTCAGAGTAACAGTGGCTACATAAAATGAATTAGGTAGTGTTCTTTCTGTTTCTATATTGTAGAATAGTTTGAGGAGTATTGGTATTAGCTCTTTTTTGAAGGTACAGTAGAATTCTGCACTGAAACTATCTGACCCTGGGCTTTTTGGTGTTGGGAGGTTTTTTAATGACTATTTCTGTTTCCTTGGTGTTTATAGGATTCTTTAGATAGTTTACCTGACCTCAATTTAGCTGTGGTACATGGAATCTGTCTAGAAAGTCATTAATTTCATCTAGATTTTCCAGTTTTTTAAGAGTACAGGCTTTTGTAGTAGGTTCTGATGATTTTTTAAAATTTCTTCAGTTTATGTTCTTATGTTCTTATGCCTTTCTTTTAATCTCTGATTTTGTTAATTTAATTTGGATACTGTCTCTGTGCCCTTAGTTAGCTTTGCTAGGGTTGATCTATATTTTTGATTTTCTCAAAGAACCAACTCTTGGGTTTGTTGATTCTTTGTATCTTTCTTTTCCTTGCGAACTGGTTAATTTCAACCCTGAGTTTGATTATTTCATGTTGTTTATTCGGCTTGTGTGTGTGTGTGTGTGTGTGTGTGTGTGTGTGTGTATGTGTGTGTGTGTGTGTGTGTGTGTGTGTGTGTGTTTTGTTTTTACTGTTCTAGAGATTTCAGGTATGCTGTTAAGTTGCTTATACACCTCTCCAATTTCTTTATGAAGGCACTTAGTACTATGAGTTTTCCTTTTAACAGTTTTCGTTATATTCCATAAGATTGTGTATGCAGTGTCTTCATTTTCATTAAGTACTATAAAGCATTTAATCTGTTTCTTTAATTCTTCCCTGACCAAGTTATCATGAGTAGAGAGTTGTTTTCTTTATATGATTATGTGGGCTTTCTGTTGTTTTTGTTGATACTGAAGTCATGCCTTAGTCCATGGTGATCTGAGAGAATGCATGGGATTATTTCAATTTTCTTATATCTTTTGAGGCTTGTTTTGTGTTCTATTTTATGGTCAGTTTTAAAGAAGGTACCATGAGGTGCTGAAGCAGGGGCATGGATATTATCATTTGCCATCCCAAAACATCTATGGAAATGGAAATCAGAAATAGGAAATCTACATGGAATATTCTAAAATCCAGCTAGTTTGAATCCTGCTAGAGAGAAAGTGTTCCAAAAGCAAGAATACATAAGATTTCCTGGCCATCTCTATTTACATTTTCATGACTGTTGTTCTAGCTAAGCTTCTATTCAGTCAGTCATGTTGGTGAGACTTTACTGTTGTAGTTTCTGAGATTTCTAGGAGACACAATCTCATATCAAGCTTCCTCCTTTCCTAGCTCTTAGAATCTTTATGATCTTTCCCCTCCATATTCCCAGAGCTTCAGATGATGAAGTTATATTGAAGATGTATCCATTAGGATTAGGCTTGACAACTCTGCATTTTTCTGGTTGTGGTTTTTTTAAGGGTCTCTAACTGTTGTAAAGAAAAGTTTCATTGGTGAGGGATGCAATTAGTAATGATGCTGGTTTTATAAAATATTGATTGTTGTGTTTTCTCCAAAACTGTTGGCTTCACCAGCCCTGGATAGTTGGTTATTTCCAATACCAGGAATCTTTTCACTCCTGTTGTACAGTATTAAGTAGAACCAGAAAGCTAGAGGTTACCACCATGTTATGAATGACAGTACTGTAACCTTAAGGTTATCATGTCATTTTAGTCAATGTGTAGTTCATAGGTATCATAGATAGGTAGAAATATTGATTCCTGCCCTTCTTTGAAAGCTTGCATAGTGTCTTCTGGTACAATGAAAGCTAGTCTTCAGAGAGGAGGCATTCAGATCAGTCCTACTTCAAAGGATTATGAGTTCGGTGTCTGAAGTTTATAGGTTTTTCAGCAATAAGGCCTTGCATGCTAGCTCTGGGGAATAATCAATCATCTGTGATTTTCTGGGAGGGCACTTAAGAATGCTGACAGTCAGAGAAATACTCTACCACCTGGAATGGCCACCGACTTGATATTAAATACTAAATGGTCATCACTGAAAGCACAAACACACACACACACACACACACACACACATATACGCACACAACTTCCATATATATACACCCCATATAATATATAACAAAGGAAGTTGTATTTTTATACATGTATGTGTAACCACTAATGAAAAAGGAGGCAATAGGCTTGAAATAGAGCAAGAAGGACTATAAAAGGGAGTTTGGATAGAGGAGAATGAAAGGGAAAATATGTAATTATATTATAATTTCAAAGAAATGAACAGATAGTAACAAAGAGGTGAAGACTAACTTGTGAAAGTTTGCCTATGATCTCCACAGTACTCTGTAGCATGAATGCCTACACACACACACACACACACACACACACACACACACACAGATAGACACACACAGAGAGAGGGGGGATAGAGAATGAGTGGGTTGCATAAAGAGAAACAAACAAAACCTTCTATTAAAAACTGAGAAAACATTAGATATTTTTACTACTAATTACATTCCATGCTCCCATTTACTTCAGTTTTGGACATTTGGTAGAAAGAGATGTTTAGTGTACTTTATACAGTTAAGATATAAAGATCCATCAAACACCTGTCATAAAAACCCACCATATGGTTGATTTATTTCAAAACATATTTTTAGAGAACTTACCTCATAGTCACATGTTTCACTGCTGAGAGCCTGAGGTGAAGCAGACCATCATGGTAAGGAGTATGTAGCCAAGAAAAAGGATTGCCTCATAGTAATCAGGAAAGAAAATGAGCAGAAGACTCTGGAGTTCCACTATTCCTTTCAATGGCTTTCCCACGATAACTCACATCTTGTAACATACATAACTTCCTGCATTTTTTTCATTTCATAGTATCACAATATTATAAAGAGCAAGCCTACAAACAGGTACCCTGGAGTATACCTACTTTTGAAGTGTGACAAGGTATAAGAAGCCTTTCTTTAACGATTGTGTGTATAATAAGTAACAGTTACACACATAAAACAATGACTACATAGTAAGTAACCATTCAGGAAATGATAGTTCTATTCTCTCTCTAGTTTACCGATTTACAAAGTTCTACTTTTACCAAATGTTTGCCCAAATTGATTATTCTTTGAGGCATTCAATAGTAACGTATTCTTCGAACCTTGTACTTGTACTGTCCAAAATGTGTTAGTGAAGCTTAATGCTTAAAACCTTTTAAAAGGTGGTTGGAGCAATGACTCAGTAGTTAAAAGTATTGACTGCTTTCCCAGAAGTCCCTGCTTTGATTCCAAGTACACACAAGGCAGCTCACAACCATCTGTTACTCCAGCTCCTGGGGAAACGATGCCCTCTTTTGATTTCCAGACACACACGTATAACATAGAAATACATACATGTAAAACACCTGTGCACATAAAATACTATGTTTTAATTTTTTTAATTTCTGAAATAAAAATATAGCATGTATAGACACATCACCATTGAGTATATATTTTTTCTATAATTTCAAGTTATCCAGGTTTTAACATTCAATGTAGGCACTAATGAACATATAACAGCTATAAGTTGTGAAACTTTGTACATCTATAAGGATTGCACTTTAAATCTTATTTTTAATTATTTTCTTTTTAACGATTATTAATAGCATTTTGACAAAGTTATACAGGTAGAAAATACATTCGGACTATCCTAGGCACTGATTCATGTACTCCTCTCGCTCTTCACAATGCCCATTCCTTTCCAGAGTCCCCTTGTCACTTTCTTATAACTTTGTTTTTCCCGTAACTCACTTGGTTTTACCAGGGCTGTCTATGTGACCATGGACTTAAAACTACCCATGGCACTGGAGCCTGGTAGACTAAGGAGTGATTGCTTAGGTGGAGATGGTGAAAACTTCTTCCCAGGAATCCATCTGCAGTACAGGCATGGTGTCTGAACATTGTCTTAATTCATGCAGGCCTTGAAATAGTCTTCTGCACATGCAATTACAAGGGCTATGAGATCATAATTGCAATGGCTGTGTCATGCCCAAAGATAGTATTACACAACATTGCTCCTTAGTTTCCAGCTCTTAAAATCTTTCTTTCCCATCTAGGGGCTGTTCCCAGAGGATTAAAGGAGGTACTTTAAATGTGATAATAGGGCTGAAAACACAACTATCATTTATTCTAAGCACTTTTATAAGCCATGATTCTTTGTATATTCCTCAGTTCACTGTCAAAAGATGCTTCTCTGATTAAAGCTTACTGTAGCAATTGTCTGTCAGTACAAACATAAATACTTGAAAAGCAGTTTTGGACCATATAATTTTAGGCAAATGGTGTTAGTAAGTACCACATATATCCTCAGACCTCCAGCCATAGCTATTTTTTACTGTGTTTATAGTACCAAGGACTTAAATAATGGAATATTATTCAGTTGTTAAAGAAGATTATAATATCTGCAGGTAAATGGATGGAACCAAAATTATCATCATGAGTGAGGTAAAACAGACACAGAAAGGTATTTCATCTTTTCTCTTAGTTGTAGATATTATCTTTATGTTTCAGATATGCATTTTGTTTAGAATACCCACAGAGTTTGAGTAGCTAGGAAGAAACCAAAGACAGGAGGACAACTTCAAAGCAAGGGCAAATAAAGTAGACTGTTCTAATTGTATAAAATGTAAATTTGAATATAAAACTTAATGTGGCACATGAATGAAGGTAAGTATTAAGAAAGAACTATAGGAAGGGGTAATTAACACCAAATGGCCTTTGAAAAGCCATTTTTAAACCAACTACTATAGAGGCTCCCTAGAGTACGTATATACACATAGAATTTACATGAGGTTACCATATAATATGAAGACAGTACCCAGCTAGGCATCAAATGAATCCTCAGTAATATATATGGGCTAAATATTTTTTAAAATATCCTTCTTACTTATATTTTATTATAATATACACCTACTACTCTCCTCTGTCCAAACATTTCTACATACCTCTCCCCATGGTCCTTCAAACATATGGCTTCTGCTTTCTAAAAAATTGTTATTGAATTCATACACACACACACACACACACACACACACACATATACACACACACACACCTAAGTAAAACTTGTTCAGTCTATATAATGTTATATATTTCAGGGCTGACCTCTTGGCACTGGACAATTTTGTAGTATTTTCTTTGTGTATGGTTGAAGGCTGTTGGACTTTTTCCTGTCCAGTTTGATATCTCCATTGGTTTACACCTTGTACATCTTACATTTGGACATTCATGTTGGTGAGACTTTATAAGTGTAGCTTCTGAAATTGCTAGGAGAAACAATCTCACTGCAAACTCCCTGACCCTTTGTCTTTTAAAATCTTTCTACTACTCTTCCATAATATTCCTGTAGCTTTACGTGCAAGAGTGTTTTATAGATGTATTAATTGAGACTAGGCTTCACAATTCTGTATTTTGGTGCAGATTTTCTGTAGTGGTCTCTATCTGTTGCAAAGAAACCACAAAGAAACTGTTGGTAAAGAGTGAAGACTATACTTTACTGTGCATATAAGGAAAAATGGTAACATCTTTCTGAATCAGTTGACAAAGGGGTCCCATAGCCCACCCCCTCCAAAAAATTACAGGGTATTGCAAATATTAGTGTTTGCTTCACAGAAGACACTGCTAAATTCCTGTTGCTGAAGTCTCCACATACTCATGGCATAGAATATAGGACAAAAATAACTCATAAACAAAGCTTTATTCCTACTGAGTAGCATTCACAATAGACAATTTATACATGCTATCAAAGAAAAAATGAAATTGACAATATTACCCATTATACTGTGAGCTACAATAATGGCCTGACTGCAGGATATGACCACTGGTAAATTACAACCATAAATGTTCATGAAGTAATAAATTACTTTTTGCTTGGTTTTAAGGTCAAGTCTATGAGATAGACCTGTACCTGATACTGTTAAGGAGGCAAAGCACCTGAGACTAGATGGGTCTTGCACTCTGGGTGAAAACGATTATTTTGCAAAATGCACATAGCAATAAAACGATTCCTAATAACATATTGTAATACATATAGATCACTGAATCTTCCAGTGCTCATCAGAAAATCTGATCCCTTTAGTAGACAGGAAATAACACTAAGAACCACAATTGGAGAATGCATAGAGAGTAAGAAACATTGTTATGCCTATCCTTGAATAAGATGTTTTTATCACACCCCTCCCTTTTATCACAAAGCTCTTGGATCTATGTGGAAGAGGAGCCAAGATATTGTAAGAAGCAGAGTTGGTACACAAATTTTAGGAAACAGTGTTTTTCAGACAAAATACAGAACACATATGAATTCACAGAGAATATAACAGAGTATTCAATAACTGGAGAAGATCAAGCCAAGTCAAAATAAATGAGAATAGAAAAGGAGAAGTAACCATAAATTCTTACCCCTTAGTCAAGAAGGTATATGCAGTTGATATCTACTGAAAGAGAGGAACTAAATTCTCTTCAATGGACTGAATTCTCTAACATTGAGGGAAACTGGTTATATCCACTGCACTCTTGAATAAATCCAATTCTCAAGAACGATTGGCCAACATAATCAGAAATGGTGAGATTTAGTTTAGTTTAGTTTTTTGTTTGTTTGTTTGTTTGTTTTGTTTTTGTTTTTTGTTTGTTTGTTTTTTTGTATTTAAGAGAGATAAAAAACATGAAGTTAGGTGCCTAGGAAGTAAAGAAACTTTGACAAGATTTGGGAGAAACAAAATATGACAAAATTATAATGTATAAAATTCTCAAATAATAAATAAAATGGTAACAAAGCAATTATCCAATATTTTAGTTCAACTGAATACTAATTTATCCAATTTTATTATTTTTAATTTTTGATACTTTATTTACACTTCAAATGTTTTCTCCTTTTCAGGTCTTCCCTTTGGAAACCCCCTATACCATCTGCCCTCCCCCAGCCTCTATGAGGGTATTCCCCCACCTGCACAGACGTTCTCTTCTTCCTTCCCTGGCATTCCCCTATACTGGGGCATCAAATACCCTCAGACCCATGGGCCTCTCCTCCCACTGATGGCCAATAAGGCCTTCCTCTGCCACATATGTGGCCAGCACCATGCTTCCCACCAAGTGTATTATTTGGTTGGTGGTGCAGTTTTCAGGAGCGCCAGGGGGTCTGGCTAGTTGACACTGTTGCTCCCTCCATGGGCTGCACAAAACTCCTTCAACTCTTTTAGTCCCTTCTCCAACTCCTCCATCTGGGACCCCATGATCAGTCCAACAGTTGCTGTGAATTGAATCTTGGGTATTTCAAACTTTTGGGCTAATGTCCACTTATCAGTGAGTATATACCTTGTTTGTTCTTTTATGATGAAGTTACCTCACTAAGGATGATATTTTCAAGTTCCATCCATTTGCCTGCAAATTTCATAAACTCATTGTTTTTAATAGCTGAGAAGTAGTCCATTGTGTAAATGTACCACATTTGCTGTATCCATTTCTCTGTTGAGGGACATCTGGGCTGTTTCCAGTTTCTGGTTATTATAAATATGGCTGCTATGAATGTAGTGGAGCATGTGTCCCTATTACATGTTGGAGCATCTTCTGGGTATATGCCCAGGAGTGGTATAGCTGGGTCCTCAGATAGTATTATTTCCAAGTTTTTGAGGGTACAGCAAACTGATTTCCTGAGTGGTTGTATCAGCTTGCAATCCCATCAGCAATGGAGGGGTGTTCCTCTTTCTCCACATCCTCGCCAGCATCTGCTGTCACCTGAGATTTTGATCTTAGCCATTCTGACCGGTGTAAGGTGGAATCTCAGGGTTGTTTTGATTTGCATTTCCCTGATGATGAAGAATGTTGAACATTTCCTTAGGTGCTTCTCAGGCCTTCGAATTTCCTTTGGTGAGAATTCTGTTAGATCTGTTCCCCATTTTTTGATAAGGTTATTTGATTCTCTGGAGTTGAACTTCTTGAGTTCTTTGTATATATTGGATATTAGCCCTCTAACACATTTAGGGTTGGTAAAGATTTTTTTCTCAATCTGTTGTTTGCCATTTTGTTCAATTTACAGTGTCCTTTACTTACAGAAGCCTTGCAATTTTATGAGGTCCCATTTGTAGATTCTTGATCTTAGAGCATAAGCCATTGGTGTTCCGTTCAGGAACTTTTCTCCTATGCCCATATGTTCGAGGGTTTTTTCCACTTTCTCTTCTACAAGATTCAGTATCTGGTTTTATGTAAAGGTCCATGATCCACTTGGACTTGAGCTTTGTAAAGGGAGGTAGGAATGGATCAATTTGCATTCCTCTACATGTAGACTGCCAGTTGAACCAGAATCATTTGTTGAAAATGCTTTTTTCCACTGGATAGGTTTAGCTCTTTTGTCAAAGATCAAGTGACCTTAGGTGTGTGGGTTCATTTCTGGGACTTCAATTCTATTCCATTGATCTACCTGCCAGTCACTGTTACAATACCATGCAGTTTTTTATCACTATTGCTCTGTAGGACAGAGTTTGGTGGAAATTGCATTGAATCTGTAGATAGTTTCAGGAGGAGAGTAGTTTTTACTTTATTAATCCTGATAATCCATGAGCATGGGAAATCTTTCTATCTTCTGAGGTCTTCTTTAATCTCTTTCTTCAGAGACTTGAAGTTCTTGTCATACAGATCATTCACTTGTTTGGTTGTAGTCATCAAGATACTTTATGTTGTATGTGACAATTGTGAAGGGTGTCATTTCCCCAATTTCTTTCTCAGCCTGTTTATTCTTTGAGTATAGGAAGGCTACTGATTCCCTTGAGTTAATTTTATATTCGGCCACTTTGCTGAAGTAGTGTATCAGCTGTAGCATTTCTCTGGTTGAGTTTTTTGGGTCACTTGAATATATGACCAAATCATCTGTAAATAGTGATATTTTAATTTCTTCCTTTCCTGTTTGTATCATTTTGACTTCCTTTTGTTGTCTAATTGCTCTAGCTAGAACTTCAAGTACTATAGTGAATAGATAGGGAGAGAGAGGGCAGCCTAGCCTAGTTCCTGATTTTAGTAGGATTGCTTCAAGTTTCTTTCCCTTTAGTTTGATGTTGGCCACTGGCTTGCAGTATATTGCTTTTATATGTTCAGGTATGGGCCTTGAATTCCTGATCTTTCCAAGACTTTTATCATGAAGGAAGGTTGAATTTTTTCAAATGTTTTTAGAACATCTAACAAAATGACCATGTGATTTTTTCTTTGAGTTTGTTTATGTAGTGGATTACATTGATGGATTTCTGGGTAATGAACTATCTCTGCATCCCTGAGAGGAAGCTACTTGATTTTGGTGAATGTTCCTTTTGAGGTATTCTTGTATTCGGTTTGCAAGAATTTTATTGAATATTTTTGCATTGATATTCATAAGGGAAATTGGTCTGAAGTTTTCTTTTATTGTTGGGTCTTTGTGAGGTTTTGGTATCAGTGTAACTGTGGCCTCACAGAACGAATTGGGTAGTGTTCCTTCTGTTTCTATTTTGTGGAATAGATTGAAGAGTATTGGTATTAGGTCTTCTTTGAAGGTCTGATAGAATTCTGCACTGAAACCATCTGGTCCTGCGCTTTTTTTGGTTGGGAGACTTTTAATGACTGCTTCTATTTCTTTAGGAGTTATGGGACTGTTTATATGGATTATCTGATCCAGATTTAACTTTGGTAATTGGTATCTGTCTAGATAATTGTCCATTTCCTTAAGATTTTTCAATTTGGTTGTATATGGGCTTTTGTAATAGGATATGAAGATTTTTTTAATTTCCTCAAAATCTGTTGTTATATTTCACTTTTCATTTCTAATGGTGGTAATTTGCATATTGTCTCGATGCCCTCTGGTTATTCAGGCTAAGGGTTTATCTATTTTGTTGATTTTCTCAAAGAACCAGCTCCTGGTTTTGTTGATTTTTTCTATAGTTCATTTTCTTTTTATGTGGTTTATATCAGCCCTGAGTTTGATAATTTCCTGCCTTCTACTCCTGTTGGGTGTATTAGCTTCTTTTGTTCTAGAGTTTTCATGTGTTCTGTTTAGCTGCTAGTGTATGCTCTCACCAGTTTCTTTTTGGAGGCACTCAGAGCTATGAATTTTCCTCTTAACACTGCTTTCATTGTGTCCCATAAGTTTGGGTATGTTGTACTTTCATTTTCATTAATTTCTAGGAAGTCTTTAATTTCTTTATTTCTTCCTTGACAAAGTTATCATTGAGTAGAGTGTTGTTCAGCTTCCATGTTGATGTGGGGTTTCTGTTGTTTTTGTTACCATTGAAGACCAGCCTTAATCCATAGTGATCTGTTAGGAGGCATGGGATTATTTCAATCTTCTTATATCTGTTGAGGTTTGCTTTGTGATCGATTATGTGGTCAGTTTGCTGATAAGGAGGAATACTCTTTTGATTTAGGATGAAATGTTCTACAGATATCTGTTAAATCCATTTGGTCCACAACTTCTCTTAGTTTCACTGTGTCTCCATTTATTTTGTTTCCAAGATCTGTCCATTGATGGGAGAGGGGTGTTGAAGTCTCACACTATTATTGTGTGATATGCATTGTGTGCTTTGAGCTTTAGTAAAGTTTCTTTATGAAGTTGTTTGCCCTTGCGTTTGGATCATAGATGTTCAGAATTGAGAATTCTTCTTGATAGAGTTTTTTTTTTGTTTTTTTTTTTTTGTTTTTTGTTTTTTTTTTAACACTGAGGTGTATTTCTGTATGCAGCAAAATGCTGGGTCCTGTTTATGCATCCCATCTGTTAGTTTTTGTTTCTTTATTGGGGAATTGAGTCCATTGATGTTAAGAGATATAAAGGAATAGTGATTGTTGCTTCTTGTTTTTTTCGATGTTATTTTTATGTTTGTGTGGCTATCTTCCTTTGGGTTTGTTGAAAGATTACTTTCTCATTTTATCTAGGGTGTAGTTTCCCTCTTTGTGCTGGCGTTTTCCATTTATTATTCTTTGTAGGGCTAGGTTTGCGTAAAGATATTGCGTTAATTTGGTTTTGTCTTAGATTATCTTGGTTTCACCATGTATGGTAATTGAGAGTTTTGCTGCGTTTAGCAGCCTGGGCTGGCAGTTCTGTTCTCTTAGGGTCTGTATGAGATCTGCCCAGAATCTTCTAGCTTTCATAGTCTCTGGTGAAAAGTCTGGTATAATTCTGATAGGTCTGCCTTTACCTGTTGCTTGACCTTTTTCCCTTACTGCTTTTAATATTCTTTTTTTGATTTGTGCATTTGGTCTTTTGACTATTATGTGACCGGAGGAATTTCTTTTCTGGTCCAATCTATTTGGAATTCTGTAAGCTTCTTGTATGTTTATGTTCATCTCGTTCTTTAGGTTAATGAAGTTTTCTTCTATAATTTTGTTGAAGATATTTACTGTCCTTTTAAGTTGGGAATCTTCACTCTCTTCTATACATATTATCCTTAGGTTTGGTCTTCTCATTGTGTCCCGGATTGCTTGGATGTTTTGGGTTAGGAGCTTTTTGCATTTTCTTTGACGGTTGTGTCAATATTTTCTGTGATATCTTCTGCACCTGAGATTCTTTCTTTTATCTCTTGTATTCTCTTGGTGATGCCTGCATTTATGACTCCTGATCTCTGTCCTAGGTTTCCTATTTCCAGGGTTGTCTCTCTTTGTGATTTATTATATTTTCATTTTTAGATCCTGGTTGTTTTTGTTTATTTACATTATCTGCATCATTGTGTTTTCCTGTATTTCCTCTTTAAGGGCTTCTAGCTGTTTACCTGTGTTCTCTTGTTTTTCTTTAAGGGAATTAATTATTTCCTTTTTAAAGTCTTTTATCATCATCATGAGATGTAATTTTAAAACTGTGTCTTCCTTTTCTAGTGTGTTGGGGTATCCAGGGCTCGCTGTGGTGGGAGAACTGAGTTCTGATGATGCCAAGTTGCCTTGGTTTCTATTCCTTATGTTCTTGCCCTTGCCTTTTGTCATTCGGTTATCTTTGGTGTTAGCTGGTCTTGCTCTCTCTGACTGTGACTTGTCTCTCCTGCAAGCCTTTGTGTTAGTACTCCTTGAAGACCAGCTCTTTCTGAGAGGACTTTAGTTTTTTTAGATCTGTGGTACAAGGTCAGCATTGGGTTGCAGAAAGAAACCAGAAGGATACTGTCTCTAGCTGTTCCTTGGCTCCTGTATCCTGATGGCTCTGAAAGGGTCCCTCTTGATTGAGGAATTTGAACAGAAGTGGTGGTCTTGCCTGTGCTTGAAGGTGTATTGGCACTCCTGGGAGACCAGCTCTCTCCCGACATTATTTGAGTATGGAGATATATGTCACAGGATCAGCTCCCTGGCAGCAGAAGGAAACCGGAAGGCCACTCTTCAGTCCCTGTGTCCTGAGGGTTCTGGGCAGGTCTCTCAGAACAGAGGTGCTGGCATTACTCCTGCTCACAGGCTTGTCCATACTCCTAGGAGGCTGGCCCTTTTCCTGTGCCACTTGAGTATGGAGCCCTGTGGCACAGGCCACAGGTATAAACTGGAAGGCGCCTGTCCCAGGCTACTCACAGTCCCTGTGTCCTGAGGATTTGGGGTGGGTCCTGCTGAGCAATGGTGCTGTTCTTGCCTCTGCTCACAGGATTGTCCACACTCCTGGGAGGCTAGCTTTATCCCAGTGCTATTTGGCTATGGAGCCCTGTGGCACAGGCTGAGGTCCCCAACTACAGATGGAAACCAGAAGGCTCCTGTCCCTTATATCCAATATTATAAACAAATGGCTTCTGGATATAAAAGAATACAAATGTCTTGACACAGCATTAGTAAAATATTTTAATTTCTAAATGTCATTAACTTAGATATCCTCATTAAAAAACTCAATAATGAAACTTTATAGTAAAACTGAATATATTTCATATATAATTAACAGATATTCCAAAAAGTAGCTATTAAAAGCTCATTTGCTTTTACAGTCAGGGAATTTTTCCAACACATCTTATATCAAACCACATTGTAAAAACAAACAACAAAAAAATTCTCAAAGAAATAAAAATCTCCCCCCCCCCCGTTAATGTTTTTTAAGTATTCTTTTGTTCTTTGTCCTATACTATTCATCAAAGGTTTCTTCTTTTGAAAAGCAGGGATTACAATTTAAACAACTTGTCAGCATTCTAATAGTTGTGATTTAAATATTTGTGCCCTCTCTCCTTTCTTTAATACTTGATTCACAAGCTCAACATAAAGCAAATGTTTTCCTGGTTTTGGCTATATTGTTCTCACTCATCTCTTCCTTGAGAGTCCCCTCTCTTTTACGACTGCAGCTCCCTGTTCAAGCCTCACTTGCTTACTGCATTAAAGGTAGAAAAAATCTAGGAGAATGTAGTCTAAAAATGGGTCAGATTAAACTCTCATTAAATATTCAATTTAAACTCTAAAGGTGAAACAGAACCACAAGATTTAAATGTATAATCTCAAGGATAAGGTGCATGTGGAAAAACCATGTTTTATCTTAGAGGCATGTAAACAAGTAACAATAGCCAGGTATTATAATAATAATAATAATAATAATAATAATAATAATAATAATAATAACAAGAAGAAGAAGAAGAAGAAGAAGAAGAAGAAGAAGAAGAAAAAGAAGAAGAAGAAATAAACTTACTACAGTCTGCTACACTTGGGAGGGGCACAGAATTATATTCCAAGAATAGTTCACTCTTTTTGAGTAAACAGAGATCACAAGACTCTTATTTCCCTCTTGCTTTCATAAAGTTGTCTCATGAATACTCAGAATACTCTTCACATGATTCCATTATTAGAATATGTTCTAGAGAGAGAGAGAGAGAGAGAGAGAGAGTAATGTTGTTTAAATCCTAATATATTGATTGTAAGGATTAATAACATTAAAGAAAATATTTATATGATAATATAGCAAATTTATAATTTCTGTACAAAATAAATGAAAAGGTAATACACGATAAAACTATTAAATTTTGGCAAAGATAAGGAGGAAAAGAAAACTTTATAGGTTGTTTTTGGAGATGTAGTTTAGCTTAACCAGTTTGGAAATCTGTATGGAGGGTTTTGAATGTACTAAAAGAAGAATTGTCAGGTGGTCTGGCTATACTGTGTCTAGATATACATCAACAAAAATATCATTGTATCATTGTAAACACTTTTAAGTTGATATACCATTTTTCTTTATTTGTATTACATATTTATGTATATAAGTATGCATGATATATAAATTCAATTTGATGAATTTCATTTAGTTGTCTGTGTTTATATGGTTTCAGGGTTGAGCACTATGTATTGGATAACCAGTTATTGGTCTCATTTCTTCTTCATAATTATTAATTCCCTGTAGTTTTTGTGTCAGGGTAGAACCTCAGGGGATATTTCCCCCATCTGCATTAACACATGTACTGATATTGACATTCTTCCAATCGTGTGTGTATGCAGACATTTCTAGGACGTACTTTTGAAAAATTGGTCATCTTTAGAAATCATGGTGATACATATTGAAACTTCCTTTGGGCTTTATCTTATCTCAGGAAGGCTGTATAAAATCTACAAACAAACAACAGTAAATGGCGGAAAAGTTGTAGAGAAATGGGAACACTTATTCACTGTGGGTGGGATGCAGATTGGTTCAGCCACTCTTGAAGTTGGCATAGATAATCCTTAAGAAACTAAAAATGACTCTATCATATGATGACTAGCTGCACCATTACTTGACATTCTCCAGAAGGGATCAACATACTACTTCTCAGGCGTTTTGTTGGTGGTTTCCATTTATACTGTATTTACAATACTCTGCAAGTCAAAACAACCTAAATTCCTCTCAACAAATGGATAGGAAGTATAATGTGCTATAACAATAAACAATTGGATAATGAGTATAAATTATGAGCAATAAAATATTATTTAGCTATATTGAAAAATAAAATTTTCAAGTAAACAGAAGAATCTAGAAAGCATTATATTTAGTGAGGAAACCCAGACCTAGACAAACACTCTGTGTTGTCTCTTATCAGTAGTTTCTAGTTCCAAATCTTCAGATGTGAATATACAATATGGAGTAACTAAAGAAATCAGAAAATGGATCCTAGATGGGGTGAGGATCTTGGGAGTTATCATATATCATAAGCAATAGGTGATATGAAGTGGGAAATAGAAAAAATGAGGAGGATGAAAAAGAAGTCAATGGTGAAATAGAAGGATAGAGAAGAGACTAATAGCATTAAGATTGTTTGATAAAACCTCAAGGGATTATATCATATTTTATTTACCCAAAAGCACAGACAATATATATATATATATACAGGTGTGTGTGTGTGTGAGAGAGAGAGAGGGGAGTGAGAAAGAAAAGAGAGAGAGTGGGGAGGAGGGAGGGAAGAAGAGAGACAGAAACACACAGAGAAAAAGTGTATTTGTGTGCGCGTGGGGGGGGGGATGTGGGTGTAGACAATGTCTTACTATACAACATTATCTGTCTGGCTTGGACCTTGATATGTAGATCAGGCTGGCCTTGAACTCACAGAGATCCACCCATGTTTGTGTCTCAAGTGTTAGGATTAAAGGTGTACCATACTATTGCTGGCATATATATCAGTGGAAGTTATGCCACTTGTATTGACAATGCTCTTCACTAGAAAAATGATGTTGAGACAAGCAGAAGAAACCAGTAACTGGTTATCCAATACATAGTGATCAATCCTGAAGCCATATAAACACAGAAAACTAAATAAGATTTAGTAGATTGAATTTATATAACATGCAAGCATAACAATAATAAATGAAAATAGGATATCATTTTGAAAGGGGAAGGCATGGAAGGAGTCGGAGGGAGGGGCTTTGGAGTGGTTGGGGGGAGGACAAGAAAGGGAGAAAGTGACACAATCACATTTTAATTAAAATTTTAAAAGATTATGACATGAAATCCAAAAGGAGGTGAAGTTAGGAAGGGGAAGAGGATAAATATGAACCAGTATGCATTATAAAGGCATGGAAATGCTATGTAAAAACATTACTTTACCATGAACATAAATTAATAAAAACTCATTAATTGTGAACTTTAGCAGTATTTTGGGGTTATTTGTTCATTTCCATTGTTTCATGTTCTCTTTTCATGCTAATATCACAATGTCATGATTGCCATAGATTTAACTTAGAGAGAATTACCATGTGAATGCTGGAAATAGAACACCAGCCCTCTGAAAGTGCCAAATGTTATATTGTGATGAGATTCCTGAGTTTGTTCACTGCTTGGGTAGAATGAACATTTTTTCAGTATGGATGCTTCCAAATATCATGAAAGTCCAAATTGATACTTCTTTCAAGAAAGCATAAAAATGACTCAAACATAAAAACTCGCTAAAATATTACTAATCAATGGGTGAAATGCAAGTTAAAACAACATGGTGTTGCCATTTCTTTATACTTAGAATAGCTAGTAGCAAAAATGGAAAAATAACAAATAATAGGAGAACATGGAGTAAAAAGAATTCTTATACATTGCAAAAATGCATGCTACAGCAATCATAGAAAATACTAACCAATAACTCTACAAAAAAGTAAAACATATAAAAACCATGTGATTAATTTAAAATGATTCAATTCATGTAATTTTGATACTATTTTATGACCTAATTTTAAATAATAGGGTCAGAGTAATGATAACAACTGTTAATTTACTACTCAGCATGCATCTTTTCTGGCCTATGAATAGAGTCTTATTAAGGAAAGAATTACTGGCTTATTTTATTATTTAAGATATATAAAGCTGAGTTATGTTTTTTCTTCAAATCCAAAAACAGCTTTTATGTAAAATTACAATATAGTTTGATCATGATCTCTTAAACCTCATTTGTTTCCTCTGAAAGACAGAAAATAAAGAAAAGCTATAAAACATGCATAAAAGTTAATCATAAACTGTTTAAAAATTCTGAAGTTATAAGCAAGTGTAGAATTCATTAATTTTAATACACATAAATAAAATATCTCTCTGAGTGTATTAGGAAGTGCTTCACATTAAGTTACTAATATGAGAGCATCAAGAATTAATACATGATGTTTCTTTTACTTATTTAAATTAAATTGAACTTGACAATTTTAAACATGTGGGTAATGCATTCTGATTTCTTTCAGCTTTTTTATGTATCCTATTTTCCACCCTAAAGCTTCCTCCCCTAAATTCATCTCTTCATATCTCTCTCTCTCTCTCTCGGTGTGTGTGTGTGCCTGTCACACTAATTTTTAAATAGGCGTATCTGTAAAATGGAAACTCCATTTGAGAACAAGGAGTTCCTCGTTAATCTAATAGGTACATAAATGAAGACAATGATTGACCCTGCCCTAGAACCCATCAATACTCAATAGTCCTGCTATGATGATTGAGGGACCATAGACTTGTGGCTGACAATTACAGGTTCCTGACTGATTCCTTAAAGACCCACGGTATAGTAAACATAGTTCCCTAGATTACTTCACAATTGTTGTGATAAAATATTGACCAAGAACAACTTGAAGAAGGGAAAGAATTATTTGACTTACTAGTTAGAGTTCACCATAGAAGGTGAAAAATGAAAAACTCAGAGTAGGAACTTGAAGTAGAAACTGAAGTATAGATCATGGAATAGTACAGGATAATGAATTTCTGCCAGTTCATACTCAACTTTCTCATACAACCCAAGACCTTCCCCAGGTGGTACCACCGAAATGAGCTGGACTCTACTCCATTAACTAGCAATCAGGAAATGCCATACACATATACCCATCAATTCCTCATCCTTTTGCTTCATAAAGGTTGAGGCCATCTATGGTTATCAACACACATGGCATATCAGATTGCAATTAGACTAAGATCATCACCTCTGTATTACTGGACAAAGCAATCCAATAGGAAGAAAGGGTCTCATAGCAGTCAAAAGAGTCAGGGACAGGCGCTACTCCCAATGTTAAGAATCCTACAATAAGACTAAAGTATACAACATAAACACAAGTGAGAGCACATTCTGGCAAGAATGTAGAGCAAGGGGAACACTCCTGCATTGCTGGTAAAAATGCAAACTTGTATAGTCGCTTTTAGAAATCAATATGGCAGTTTTTCAGAAAATTGGAAATTAATCTGCCCCAATGTCCAACTATATCACTCCTGCACATCTACCCAAAGGAAGTTCTATCCTACCATGAGAATACCTGCTCACCTATGCTTTTGGCATCCTTATTTATAATAGCCAGAAATTGGAAACAATCTAGATTTTCCCTAACCAAAGAATAGGTAAAGAAAATGTAGCACATTTACCCAAGGGAGTATTACTCAACTGTTTTTTGTTTGTTTGTTTTAAAAAGCAGCCTCATGAAATTGCAGGCTGATCGATGAAACTAGAAAAACCTCATCTAGTAAATCTTTGAATTGAGGTCAACTCTTTCCATTTGTCTCTAGTTTATATAAAGTTGACAAAAACTGATCAGCATACCCAGTGCAAGCAGGCATATCTCCTTTTGGATCATAATTTCAATGGTTCTGTTGTCCCCAGTATGATTCCTCAGACATTCTTTCTATTCTTGGACCCTCAGGTATTTCTGCTTCTGCCGTGATCCCAGAGCCTTAGCAAGTATGGTACAAGTGTTATACCGAAGTTCAGCCCTTAGCCCTGCGTCTTTCCTCACCTCCCTGAACATCCGTGGTGTGTTGTCTTACTATATGTTGCAGGGTTTTTTATTTATCTATTTTTTCTAATAAAGGCTGAGTACAATGTGTTTAAGCTTAAACACATTAAGAAAATTAAGAAGGCAGCTTGATTTTATGACAGTCTAGCTGAACAATTTTATATAGTTTCTATGATTTCAAAATTTCAAGAATAGAGTAGCAGACATAGATTAAATCCTATCAAATCCAGAGACCAGTTGGGTTTCTCAGAAACACTTGTACCACTATTCCATAAATGGAACAATACAGCCTTGGGGGCCTGATTGCCAATCATAGTATTAAAAGCTGAGTAAGACCATTGAAGGTTTTATTCTCAAACTGTTCTCCTATATCTTTGCACTGCTATGAAAGCTAAGCAGCACAGATACATTTTCCAACTCACTTCCAGACTTATTTCTCTATATCATGAACTCAAAATATGTTTTATGTACACAGTTTTGGTCTTCTTATTTAGTTCTAATGGGTAATCAAAAGGAATGGCAAAATCTGGTGTTATTTTAGGAGCTTCTAAGACATAGATTAAGTAGATTACATCCTTAACCATCAACTCATTATGAGGTATCATGATCCTGGCACTAAGATTTTCTTTGGTTGTTATTGTTGTTTAGTAACCTATGACTTCACAGAACAGGGTTATCTAGCCATACAATAATCTCTTTATCAGCTTTATAGAAATTAAATTACAGTTGAATTACAAAAACTAGGTTTCCATGTGGCTTTTTCATACCCTTTCATTTTTGTTAACCTGATCCTATCATCCCTTCATTTCAATCTATGTCTCTTTCTATCTCTAGCATTGTCACTATTTACTTTCACAAATCTTCTACTATACCACAACCATAATGTCACCTCATATAGCTTGTATCTCCTTTACTCCCTTCTGTAGGTACTCCAAATTATGTGCAAATGCAGTGATTCCAAGCCTAAATCCACATCTGAGAGATCATATGATGCTTGTCTTTCTCAGCCTAGGTTACCTCATTTAATATATATTATTCTAGTTCTATCAACTTACCTGAATTAATGATTTCATTTTTATTTCCAGATGAAAAGAATTCCCTCATGCATAGGTATTACATTTTCATATGTGTTCATCATTTTATGGAAAGTTGGGAAAATTACATTTATTGGTTATTGTTTGTAGCCACTAAACATCAATAAGCATAGATTACATGCTGTACAATGGGCCTCAAATCAATTGACCGACACTCAAATATCAGTAGTATTTATGTTTTGTCTTCTCTTCTATATGCAGGTAAATCTGTGATAGGATATAGCTGATTTATATGGTAATTATAATTATAGCTTTGACCACCTCACAGACTGATTTTCAAAGTCGATGCACTGGTTTAACTCCCCCATTAATGTCTAAGTGTTTACATTTCTTTATACCCATTTCCAAACTAATATTCCTGATGATTACCATTCTGAATATGGTGACATTGAATATTAAAATTGCTTTAATCCCAAATGGCGAAGAATCTCAAACTTTGACATAATGTTTGTCCTGGCCATTTGTACTAATTCTTTTTAATTTTACGTGATTTTTAAAAAATATTTTATTTATTTGTTTACATTCCAGATTTTATTCCCCTCCTGGCCTACCCTCTGACTATTCCACATCTCATACCTCCTCCCTGCCCCCTGTCTTCACTAGGATATCCCCACCCCCACCCCCACCTCACCAGATTTCTAAACTCCCTGGGGCCTCCAGTCTCTTGAGGGTTAGGTGCATCTTCTCTGACTGAACCAAGACCCGGCAGTCCTCTGTTGTATATGTGTTAGGGACCTCATATCTGCTGGGGTATGCTGCCTGGTTGGTAGTCCAGTGTTTGAGAGATGTCGGGGATCCAGGTTAAGTGAGACTGATCATCTTCCTATAGGGTCCTCCACAACAGTTTCTTCAGTTTTTCCATAATTCAACCACAGGGGTTAGCAGCTTCTGTCCATTGGTTGGGTGCAAATATTTGCATCTGACTCTTTCCGCTGCTAGTTGGGTCTCTGTTCAATTTCATAGTCAATTTTAATTGGGATCTTTATAATGCTTTCTCTTATTCTTTATATATTTTAGTTTTTCATCCAATGTATTTTCTGTAGTTGGAAATTTCCAGCCATAGTTTGGACTTCCTCTTCATTTAATTTTTACTTATTTTGCCATAAAATAACTTGTTAGACTCACAAGAACACATTCGTTGGTTAGCTGATTTATTTCCTGATCTAATGAATTCTATTAAAAAATACTTCATGCATGCATAAGTTGATGTACATGTCTTACATTTTCTACATCAATTTCAAATTACCAGTTCTTATTTTGACACCTTTGAACTATTTGAAGTTGAGTTTTATGAAATGAGAATGTAGGAGTATTTAGTGACATTCTTTTACAATTTGACAACCAATACCCAAAGAATTATTTGTCATTGTTGACACTTTCCCACAAACATATGGTATATATTTATATTTATTCATCATTGCAACACTTAAATATCCTTAGCTGCATGGATTTATACCTGTGACTTTATTCTATTCTGTTGATCTAAAAAATCTGTTTTTGTGCTATAATTGTTTTGTTTTTTTACTATGGCTCTATAGCATAATCTGAAATCTTATATGACACTATCTATTAAAGTGTTCTTTTTCTGTAAGAACAACTTTAAATTGCTTATTTATTTTTGTTCCTAAATATATATTTATTTTTTAACTAACTCTTGAGTGTGTTTTATTGTATAATCTTTTTCATTTCTGTGGTTTTATTTTAATTTTATTTTACAGTTGTCATTGTGAATAGGATATATTTTAAGTTCTTTTTCAATAGGGTTTTGTTTTGTTCATTTATTTATTTATATTTTAATATACTTTACTTTGAGATTACATCCCCCCCCTCCTGCCAGTCCCTCCCTCTCATCTCTTGTTTCCCTCCCATCCTCTCCTGCTCCCTTTGTCCTCAGAAAATTGGAGGCCTCCCATGGATATCAACTCACCTTGCTATATTAAGTTGCAGTAGGAATAGCTGCACCTTCTCCTCTTGGCTTTAGGCAAGGCAGCCCAGTTTGAGGATAGGGTTCCTCAGGCAGGCAACTGAGTTGGAGACAGGCTCTGCTCCTGCTGTTTGAGGTCCTACATGAACATCAAGCTGCAAAACTGTTATACACGTGCTAAGGGCCTACTCCCATCCCAAGATTGGCAACTGAATGGTGATTCAGTCTCTGTGGGCCCCTATGGAACTGAGTTAGTTGACCTTGAAAGTTTTCTTGTCACGGTGTTCTTGACTTCTCTGGTTCCTTCGATCTTTCTTCCTCTACTTCCATAGGATTCCCCAAACTCCACCAAATGTTTAGTAGTAGGTCTCTGCTTCCATCAGTTGCTGGGTGAAGCCTCTCAGATGACAGTTATGCTAGGACCCTGCCTACAAATATAGGGGAATATCATTAATTGTGTCAAGGGTGGAATCTCTTTCTCATGACATATGTCTTAGGCTGGACCTGTCATTGGTTGATCATTTCCTCAATTTCTGTTCCATCTTTACTCCTGTACATTTTATAGTCAGGGCAAATTGTCAGTCTAAGGTCTTGTGGTTGGGTTGGTGACCCTGGCCTTGCATTGCAAGGCTTTTCTGGTAATAGAAGATAAACATATTAGGTACTTATCCCTCACTGTTTTTAGTAGCTGAATAACATTCTATTATGAAGAGGTATTTTATTTATCCATTCTTTAAATGACATCTAGATGGTTTCCAGTTTTTGGCTATTACAAATAAAGCTGCTATGATCATATTTGAGAAAGTATCCTTGTGTTATTGGAGGATTGCTCTTTGGTACAAGTCTAGGAATGGAATAGCTGAGTCTCGAGGTGGAACTATTCCCAGTTTGTTTTGTTTGGTTGTTTTTTTTTAAAAACCACCAAATTAATATTCAAAGTGGTTTTCCAAGTTCCTACCAGTAATTGAGGAGTGATCACCTTGCTTCAACATTCTTGATCACATGGGTTATTGTTTGACATTTTTATGTTGGCCACTTTGCCTTATTTTTTTAACTGGGTTATTTGGCTTATTGATACCTAATTTCTAGAGTTATTTTTATATGTTGGTTATAGTACTCTAACAGATGTACAGTTAGTAGTGATCTTTTCCCATTGTATAAGCTGCCGCTTTGTACTTTTGACATTTTCTTTTGCATTAAATGAGACTTTCAGTATTTTCTGTTCATGATGTTTTTTCCAGTGCCTATGCACTCATAGCTACTCTTCACTTTCTCTTGTGTCCAATTTACTGTATTTAGTTTTATGTTGGGGTGTTTGAACCATCTTTATGAAGGGTGATAACTATGGATCTATTTGTATTCTTTTATATGCATGCAGATATAAAGTTAAGCATACACCATTTATTGAAGAATCTTTCTTTTTTTATGGTATAGTTTTGGCTTCTTTGTCAAAAATCAAGTGTGCATAGGTATGGGGGTTTACCTATGGGTCTTCAATATCATTCTTTTGATAAATCTGTCTGATCTTATGCTAATATCATGCAGTTTTTATTACTATTACTCTATAAAACAGTTTGAAATCAGAGGTGGTGATACTTCCAAAAGTTCTTTTATTATACAAGATCATTTTAGCTACCTGTGGTTTACTGTTTTTCTGTATAAGGTTGAGTATTGTTCTTTAAAGATCTGTAATGATTTGTGATGAAATTTTGATAGGGTGCAGTTTCAACAAACTTTTTTTTTATAGGAAAGCCTCTGATTTTTATGCGTTTATTTTGTTTTTGTTTTATATCATATCCTAGTAGTGTCTATTACCTGAAAGCTTTTTTTTTGAATCTGTTGTATCTCTTATCTATACAATTATATCATCTACAAATAGAGACATTTCAGATTTTATCTCTAACATTTTTGTTCTATTGTCTCATTGCTCTAGATGTGACTTCAAATGCTATCTTAACAACAACAAAATTGAAGAAAAACAAAATGTACCCAAGTAAAATTAGTCCAGAAGTTATAGATTTACCAAAAGATCTACCAGATTTTTTCCAGAAAAGAACTAATGCCATCTCTACTCAAGTATTCCATAAAGCATAAAAATAAAAATATGCAGCTTCTTTTTATGAAGCCAATATAACCAAAGCTGGATAAAGATAAAAGAATAAATTAATGAATGATCTCCTTCATAGATATAGATGTTCACAACACTTGAAAATAAAATTCATGATTCTATAAAATGACCATTAATCTTGATTAAGTGAAAAGGAGAAAAGATGAATCTATTAGATTATTCGCTTACTGAGTTTATAGTATAAGTATATCATTTTTCTCTCTCCATTTTCCCTTCCAAAGTACCTTTCTTGATTCCTAGCATCATTTTTATAAGTATACCTATAAGTATATACATTTTATAAGTTAAGTCCATAGCACTGTACATACCCATATATATATATATATATATATATATATATATATTCCTAATATAATACTAAATATAATAGTGTTAGTCTATAATCTTCTTAATGTGACTTGGGATGTATTATTTCAGTGGCAAAACTGGCTAAAGTGATGAAAATACAAAGCAAGGGCTGGAGAGATGGCTCAGTGTTTAAGAGACTGTTCTTCCACAGGTCCTAAGTTCAATTGGCAGCAACCACATGGTTGCTCACAATCATCTATAATGGGATCCAATGCCCTTTTCTGGTGTGTCTGAACATAGCTGCAGTGTACTTGTCATATATATAAAATAAATAAATCTTCTTTAAAAATGAAGAAAATATAGAGATGCTAGAGATTCAGGGATCATTTCTCAACATAAGATGTTCTGAGTGACAAACTAGTGCCATACTAAATGGAGAAAATCACTTGGTTCATTTGGATACCATCCTTCACAGGTTTACTGTACAAGATAAGCATTGGGGAAGACCATTCTATATGTAAAAGACTAGAGAAGTTTTAGACTTTTAAAGCCTAAGAAGTTTATTACTTCTTTATGGTTAAATCTTCTAAAGTCACTTCTAGACCTCTGGTATGGACAGTACATTGTTTTATGGTGATCCTACTGTAAAGGAGGACATCAGAACTAGATAATCCTACTATAACTGAGTATATTTTTATCAACTCCCTGCCCAATGTCTCATTTCCATTACTTTTAATACTACATTATTGATAAGATCTTAATTTTGTGCTAACTCCATTGAAGATTAGTAAAGGAGGCTATAACATAGTTGTGATAATTTTGCAATTTAGCTCTAACATTGTACTCTAACAACCACAAAATGAACAAAAGTAAAATAAAAAATTGATTAAAGAAATATGTTTATTTAAATTCCACAGTATGGGAAAGAGTTGAAACAGTGAAATGAACACTGAGCATAATTGGTAGGTCTAAAATAATAATAATGGACTTAAAGTCTTGAGTTTCATATAAAGATATAAATACTAAATTATGCAAATGGATAATAATTATCCTATTTTATTTATATACATTAACCATAACTAAATGCATTCTGTAAACTCTGGGTAGGAAAAAAATTAAAAATTCGCATGTTTTGGAACATCCTAATAAATTTAGAATTAAAACCTCAAAAATGACGCAAAAATTTTAAAAACTATCTTTAAAAAATAATATTAAATTGATAACTAACTTTTCAATAGTACATTATAAAAACAAAATTATGATATATCTTTTATAAAATCTTGGAGAAAATGATAACCAAACCCATTATTCTTTAGAATCCTCTGCCTACTTCAAAATTGTTTGAAGTGAAGAATTTTAGTAATAGTTTCACACACATACAGTATTCAAGTTAAAATTTAAAAAAATCAATAAATAGACATCAAGAATAAATGGCAAGAACAGAACAATAATCAGAAGAAGAAGGCTTCAGCTAAACTAGTTGAATCTTTGAAATAACAATAGTAGAATATATGTAGATGATTCACTGGAAGAACTGTTTGCCCATCATGCTCAAGTCCTTGAACTTGAAATCCAGCACTGCAAAAATAAACAACTAAGTAAAAATAACAATGATATTATTGTGAGTTTACTGTGTATGAAATATATGGAGTAAGTATAAAACTACTACATAATTAAATGCCTGTGAAGTACTTATTGTAAGAAAGTATTTAAAGAACTAATTTAGTGTAGATTGTAATAAGTCAAGGATGCATACTGTAATCTCTAGGGCAACCATTAAAAGAATAACACAAATGAGAGTCAGACAGCTGGTAGTGGAAAAAACAGAATAATTATTCATCCTTGATAGCTTTTCAATTTACAGAGGTGAGCAATGGAATACTTCATTGATTTAATGAGTAATGCATAAAATATAGTTTATTTTCCCTAATAATGAAACTATAACTTGAGTAAAATTGTTAATAAAATTTTAAACTATGGCAATTTAAACCTTTTACATGAATTGGTTTGAAAAATTTTATTTTACCTTAGAGCAAAGTTAGCACTAATAATTACAAGTACTTTTATAGTTAAATTACACATTAAATTTATTAAATTGTATCTATATGCTTGAAAAAACATCAAATACATCTAAAAGACCATGACCCTAATTATTTATATACCTTTCAAAGTAAAAGTTAGTTGTGATATTTTTAAAGGTATTATCTATAGCTTTCAGAGAACTTAAGTTACAATTGAATAAAAAGAAAATGAGAAATTTATGTTGTACACCAAGATAAGGAAATCAGTAAATCATTAATTACAAAAGACTTATTTTATTTCCTCACTTATGAACAATATGAAATCACCATAAAATAGTAATAACTTTTAAATATTGTAAAATATTAACACAAAATAGGAAAATCTATAAAAACTACAAATCCTATTAATTGAAATTGACTCATTAATATCCAAAGCTTATTATCTTGACCCCAAATCTAATTAATTACTATATTTTTTACATTAGCCAAAATATTTCCTAAAAGTATGCTTATTTTCAATTTTGGTGTAGTTACATATAACCACAATTACAGCATTTAGGAAGTAGAGGCAGAGGTTTCACTACCATTTAAAGACCAGCCTGATATGCATAATGATTTTTAGACTAAATAGTAAGATTTTTTGTTTTGTTTGTTTTGTTTTTAAACATTTTATTTTTACAATAACTGCAAGGTAAATGACAGACAAACATGTTACGTCCATGTGGAATATGGGTTATGTCTTAGAGTTTTATCTCCAAACAACTCTGTTTATATAATAATATTTATATATTTTAATAATTCATAAGCCATTCCAATATCAAGAGCACAATACTATTTCAATGGAAAATACTGAAGTTTTCTGACTTTCCTAGCAACAACAGCATATTCAACAACCACATACACAAAATTCAGAAGTCACTCGATATTTTTCTATAGTTTACTGGAGAAACCCCAAGCCTATCCAAATACTATCTGAGAACATAAATTTCAAATATTTATATCCTCATAATAATCCAAAAATCTAACCTACTCATTGAGTTAATAATGCAAATAATGCATTCAGCCTCTGATACTCAGGCTTTCTTCTTCTTCTTCTTCTTCTTCTTCTTCTTCTTCTTCTTCTTCTTCTTCTTCTTCTTC
>JADRCH010000080.1:4502706-4525195 GCA_019843965.1 Rhynchomys soricoides
TCTTCTTCTTCTTCTTCTTCTTCTTCTTCTTCTTCTTCTTCTTCTTCCCCTCTCTCCCTCCCTCCTTCCTTCCTTCTTTCTTTCCTTTCTTCCTTCCTTCATTTTCCTGTAATGACCATGACTTCCATTTAAGCAGTGGTATGAATGGAAGGAGAAAAAATAGGATGGAGCCCAGGCTGTTGTGCCTTTTTCAAAGTGGCTCCTGGTATCCTTTTCTTCCATTCAATTACAGAACCATTAATTTTTTTATCTGATTGAGAAAAATTTCAAGTTCTTATTTAATCTTCCTGAGATAGTGTTTGGGTTTACGGGAAGAAATACCTTTCCATGATTAGGAAGATAAAGATTCGAATGACCAACTTGAGTTTTGTTTTGGCATTGGCTCTTTTGGGAAAGTTCTGGTTATATCTGAGAGCAGGGTCTTCCTGAACTAGCACTGCTCTGCTCCTCACAGCCATTGTTCTCTTATGCTGCTATAATTTATAAGCTCAGTTTAGTTTACTTGTCTTTTTCAGATAATAAATGCTTTGAGAAAAGCAGGATCACTCCACAATGTTATGTAGTTCTTCATAAATACACTCTCATGAACCTTCATGGCACTTATAATGGTCATATTTGACACTTCTCATTGCATTGCTAAGAAAATGAGATTGATATTAATATAAGTAGAAATTTAACTGCGACTCACAATTATATCCTGCATAGAAAGACATTGCAACTACTCTTTATATTATTTATTTCTACTCAATTCTTTTCTTCATATTGTAATCTGCATTGGGTAGGTTTTATTTATTCATGTTGGTAATGCAGCAGCTGCTAGGAGGGAATAGCCAGCCTCAGGGGTCTCTAACATAAGTACCCTTACAGAATACCATGAATCACTGTGAGCCAAATGTAAGCTAACCCCTGCTAACAAGGACAGGGAAACAAACAAAAGACAATTAAAACAATGCTTTAGTGAACTATGATAAGAAATGTTAGTTAATTGAGTATTAATTGGACTGTAATGAATTCATAAGTAAAATTCAGTTATGACAGTGAGGGAAAATATTTAAGAATGTACTTTATTATAGTGAAAACAAGACCCAATCAGATGTTAGCATCATTTAAAATCTTAAAATAACTAGACTAAACATTTAACAAAATAGTAGAACAAACTTATTGGAATCAATGAAACAGAATCCAAAATAGATCCTTTAGAAAAACTGCTTACCCAACTGGACACTGACTAAAGAATTTCATCTTATAATTTTCATTATAAGAACAATTTTTGCTTCAGTGTAAGACAGAAAGTACAATGCAACCTTTTTTAATGCTATCTCTATTACACTGTCATTATCAGCTCTCACTTCACATCTGTAACATTGAGGCACTGATCTTAATGCATTGACCTTTACCAACCCTTTTCCAAAATCTACAGGACATTGAGTTCAGTTTTGTGTACTCTATACATTTGCCATATATTCTATATATATGCCACTGGCAAATACTCATCAATTAAGAATTTCCAAAAATAGTCATGAAGCCTGCTGTACTGTTTATATATATTTTCCTACCTGAAAGCTCTGATACCACTGATCCATTCTTATTTCCATAATTTTATTCTTGTCAGTATGAATTAGGATAAAACTAGAGGTTTTTTTCATTCTGCCTTTCCCTTAGTAATTTTACTCAGTATCTTTTCTAAAGGTGCCATCCCATTGTTCTTTAGCATGGAATACCATTCATTGCATCTACTAAGCCTCACATGTCCATTTACCTATTGAATTTGTACCAAGCACTGAAAATATGAATAAAGTTTCATAGATAGTTCTCTGACTATTTGTATGAACACAACATTTGAAATCCTTAATATATGTTTCGTTTGAAAGAAACTTCCAAACTCTTCTCACAAAATGGGATCCATGCTTTAGATTCTGAGCATCATGAAAGATATATAATGTTTTCAATTTACACATACCTGATAATATATACTATAGGCTATTTTAAATGCCTATTTATTCTTTATACATCATATATTTAAGACATGTTATTTGATATTTGTCTCATTTTTAAATCATGCCACAATACTGAACATGTGGCTATGACTAGCTCCACAGGTTTTTGTTTTGGTTACTATTTCTCAGCATGGATTAATAATGCCTTCCTTTTCTTCCTCAGTAGCCTTAGCTGGAGGTATCATGTGGCACTTTGAAACCTAGCCAGGAGGTAGCTTTCCAGCTTGATTTCTCTGTGTCTGGCAAGTGCATATGTTGGTCTTCCTTACTATGGATTTATTATCCAGATATGACAATGCCTCTGATGATGTATCTAAAAGATATCATCTAACCCAAGGTCTTCTATGTGTTTTTCAACTTTATTTCTTATAAGTTTTATGGTGTTTTTGTTTCTGTTTCTGTTTCTGTCTCTCTCTCTCTCTCTCTCTCTCTCTCAGCTTTCTTTTGTTTTGATTTGTTTTTATTTGATTTTTGTTTTTTGTTTATGTTCTTGTTTTTTTGTTTTTGTTTTTGAAGCTAAAGGACAATTTTATTGATTCTACAGAATAAGATAGTATTGGTTTAATGAAAATCTGGCAGCCACTAGGAAGAAAGATAGAATAAAAGCCATGACTTTAAACTTAGGCATGAAATAGGAATAAATAAACTTTTAAGAAAGGTAACTTGAAGACCATATGAAGCTCAAGAAGAAGGAAAACCAAAGAATGGATGTTTCAGTCCTACTTAGAAGGGGGAACAAAATAATCACAGGAGACAGAGAGTAGGAGGGACTTGGGAGGAAGAGAGGAGGGGAAATGAAAAAAGTGGGGCAGGATCAAGTGTGGGAGGAGACAGGGGAGAAGAACAGAGGGTCATGAAATTGACCAGAGGTGTGTAGCAATGGGGGATGGGGAACTGGGGGCAGCCAACACAAAGTTCCAGATGCCTGGAAAGTAAGATGTACCCAGTACTCAATGGGGGTGACTTTAGCTGAAATACCCAACAACAGGGAGAGAGAAACTGTAGAGACCATATCCAGATATTAGGCACGAACCACGGTTGAAGAATGGGGCCACCCACCCTTCTCAACATTTTAACCCAGAATTGTTCCTGTCTAAAGAAAATACAGGGACAAATTGTGGAGCAGAGATTGAAGGAAAGGCCATGCAGAGACTGCCTTACCTGGAGATTCATTCCATATGTAGCCGCCAAACCCAGTCATTATTGCTGATGCTAAGTGCTTACTGACAGGAGCCTGATACAGCTGTCTCTTGAGAGGCTCTGCCAGAGACTTTCTTACTGGTACAGACACAGATGCTTGCAGCCAACCACTAGCTTGAGCACTGAGACCCTAATTGAGGGGATAGGGAAAGGACTGAAGGAACTGAAGGGGTTTGCAACCCCATTGGAAGAATAACAATATCAATCAACTAGACCTTCAAGAGCTCCGAGAGACTAAACAACCAACCAAAAAATACACATGAAAGAATACAATGGCTCTAGCTGCATATGTAGAAGATGCCTTATCTGGCATCAATGGGAGGGGATGTCCTTGGTCCTGTGAAAGTTTGATACCCCAGCATAGGGAAATGCTAGGGCAGTGAGGCAGGAGTGGGTGGGTGGGTGAGAGAGCAGCCTCAGAGAATCAGGGGGAAGGGGCTGGGATAGAGGGTTTACGAGGGGAAACCAGAAAGGTAGATAACATTTGAAATGTAAATAAATACAATCACCAATTAAGTGTTTAAAATAAAGAGAAAGGGAATATGCATTGATATTGTCATTCTTCCACCTTGTTATGTTAATAAAATAAGGCTTGTGGTATACAGTATCTCAAGAAAGTCTGTTTAAGTTCTACACTAGGGAGTTATAAAAATTACAAATAATATAAATATTTTATTACACTGAAATGTCCACTTCAGGAAAGACCTAGACTCTGGTGCCATTGGATTCGATAACATAAAGGAAACATTCTGAAACAAGACAGCTAGAGTCAATTATTACATGAAATACTCTATGTCCAATCCAAGAAACCTGTGAAAAAGATCGCTTCTCCGCCTATCCCACCCCCACTTTCACACTTACACTGAATTGTAAAACTCAATTCTTCATTTCCCTTTCCTTCTACTTTTGGCATTAAAGTATTTATTTATACATTTAAATCACCAAGCCCAACACTATGGTTAAGAGATGTTTGTGGACAGGAACCAAGTGTGGCAGCTCCTGGGGAATCTGTCCAGCAACCGATCAATGCAGATGTGGATACTTGGAGTCAACCATCAGACTGATCTTAAGGAACTGGTGGGGGAGCTGGCAGAAGGATGGGAGGAGCAGAGGGGGATTGCAACCCCATTGGAAGAACAACATAAGCTGCCCTGACCATCCAGTTCTCCCAGAGACTAGATCACCAACAAATGAGTGCACCTAGAGGAATCCATGGCTCCAGATAAATACATTGCAGTAGATAGCCTTGACAGCAACTGGAGGGGAGACCTTTTTGTCCTGAGGAGGTTTGATGTCCCAGAGTAGGGGGAGGCTGGAGCAGTGGGGTGGGTGGGGGAGCATTCTCATACAGGCAAAAGGGAGGGGGTAGGCAGATGTGGGATAGGGTGTGTCTGAGGGGTAACTAAGAAGTGGGATAGTATGGGATGGGGGAGGTTGTTGCTGGGGTAACCGGGAAGTGGGATATCATTTGAGATGTAAACGAATGGAATGATTAATAATAATTTAAAAAGGAAAAATTTTAAAAAAGAAATAAATTAAAATAATAATTTTATATGATCATTACACAGAAGGGAAGAAACACTGTGATATTTGTAAGTAGTATTACCTCTTTGGCTATCTCTGCACAGAAGTCATTCATTATGTGAGTCTCTTGAAAACAATTCTTCAAATGAAATGACCAAAACTGTTACATTTATCATGGCCAGGAACGTGAGCGCTGGAGATGATTAGTAACATTTTACTGCCATAAATGCTTTATTCTGTTTGCAAATAAGTACATGAAAAGGCCAGGAGTGGTGGTTTGGAGCAAGTGAGGGAAGAGAAGGAAAAGTGAGAGAATAAAATGGAGACAATGGGAATTAGGAGCTATCTGAGTCTTTGTGGCCTCAAGGCTTAGCAGGTGGTTCCTTTAATTCCCATGACCTGGCAGGAACAGATGTTATGGAGGGCAGCCTGCTATAGGAGCTGAGATTTTGCTTGAAGCATTTAAACTTCCAACTACATTTTGTTCAAGTATGGACTTTCAAAGGAAACTTGTGAAAATGTTTTTCTGACCATTTATATATATACACACACACATACCTTACATATATACATATACATACATATATATGCACACACATTTATATATATATATATATATATATATATATATATAGTAATTTATGATTGTGATTGTGTACTGCATTCCATATTCCTATTTTATTGCATTAAGGCTCAAATATTTCATTCATAAATTATCAAAATATGTTTTTATTTATGAAGTTGTAAAGTCTATGCAATTTGATGTTTGTCATCAATCTCTTGAAATTCTCCTTTATTCTAAAAAAGCAGTTGCTATAAAATACTTTGTTTTTTAATTTTATCCAAACTATTCACAGAAAAAAATTAAATGAATAGGTCTTTGTTTATATGTGTAATTAGTGTAAATTAAAAGAAAAATTTAAAATATTAATATATATTCATCGTTTTAGTAAACTGCATAGTGTCAAAATAGCTGAATAAGACATTTCTACAGGCATAGTCAGTCAACCTCAACAAGGCTTATTACCTATATTTGGCTTTGTATCCTCAGGGATCACGTAAACCACATGAACAGATGATTGAGCAGGAAAAATCTGCATTAAGAAAAAAATTGAGATTTTGGTTTCAACTGCCTGTCCATTAATGACATAAAGTGCTGACAAGCAGAACAAGTACTGAGCAGCATGATGTCAGGGCCTCTGTGAGATGAAGTCTCATCACTGCACTGTGGTTGATTGATGAGCAATAATATTTTCAAGTGTAGAACTGTACATTATTAGGAATATCTTATTGGACTTTTTCTGCATATCGTAGTTGTTACAGCATGTTTGCCCTGGAAAGATGATCCTATAAAACTAGAAAACAGTCATTGCTTGTGAATACTTAACCAAGTAAATATCCTATGTTTTATCATGTCAGTGAACATCACACATTTAGAGTAGAATGGTTTAGAATTGAATTCTCTTTGGTAGTGAAAACAGGGTAGCAGATTCTACAACATCAAACAATCAACAAATGCTCAAATATTTAAAATTAATAACTGAAACCAATTCATGTACACTTTATCAATTTAAAGGGAAACTATAAATAATATTGCTGAAGGTGTCCCAAAAATAGCATATAATCTTTTAGGCTTATAAAAACTGTGGTCTCCTATATGCTTTAGCAATTAAATCATAAGGTTAGCACTCATATTTCAACTGCCCAACTAAGAAGGAACAAAGTTTCCCTAATTTATGTCTCATTGTTTGAAACCTTTTTAAACTAGCAGGATGAATGGTGTCACGTGTTTTAAATAATCACTGGTTTGCAGTTATGATAAAAAGCCAAGGAATTTTTTTCTTTCTATATCAAATACAATTCAACAGAAGTTAGTAAAATGAGGATTTTAAAACACTGTTTCCTAGAAGCATAGAAAAGCATAAATGCCTTTCAAATGTACTTTGTTCTGAGAATATATATATATATATATATATATATATCAACAAAAATGCTGAAGGCATTTATAAACCTGGAATAAAAATGAAATAATTAATAGTGGAGTTTTATTACAAATCTAAATCTTAAATTTAAGCAAAATAGTTTTATTTCACTTGAATTTTAATAGATTTTATTATGCAAAATGTTTTACTAAAGAGCTGTAATATGGGGCTGCCTGCTGCTTCCCCTCCCCCCAAGACCTCCATTGTCCTGCCACCTTCATTAGCCTTGTTGATCTGGAACAATACAGTTAAGATTCCCTCTCTGCACTCATTCCTCTGGCTCTCAAGTCTTCTGCAGCACATCCAGAAGCCCAGAGCAGCATACAGACCCACAAAGATCCCTTTTACTGCCATCTCTCTGCTTGTCCCCACCCATCACCAAACCACTGCGTCCCCAGGGGCACACAGAATTTCTGCCAGACTTGCACTGCCTCCTGAGTTCCACTGACCATCCCTAGGATACCCACCAGAGGCCTGCCACACAAGGAACATTTAGGTCAGGAGCCCTCAAAATACCTGCTAAAATAATAACATCTAGGGACTGTCAGATGGCTAATGGCCAACTTGAGAACTCAATCTACAGGACAATATGACACCTTCAGAGCACAGCAATCCTACCACAGCCAGCCTTGATTTCCTAACACAGCCAAAGCACAGGAAAATTCAATCATAAGGAGATTTTCCAGAAGCCTTTAAAGAGAAATTTAATAAATCCCTTAAAGAAATACAGGGACATACAATCAAACAGATAGAGGAAGCAAATAAATCCCTAAAAAAAAAGAAAAATAATATTAAACAGGTAAAAGAAATAAATAACACTGTTCAAGACCTGAAAATGAAAATTAAAGCTATGAAGAAAACCTAAACTGATGGAATCTTAGAGGTGGAAAAATGTGGAAAGAGAATAGGAACAGCAGACAGAAGCATCACCTAAACAGAATATAAGAGGTGGAAGAGAGAATTTCAGGCGTAGAAGACACAATAGAAGAAAGTGATACATCAGTCAAACAAAATATAAATTTTACAAAATTCCTAACACAAAACATCTAGGAAATCTAGGATACCATGTAAAGACCTAACATAGGAATACCAAGATAGAAGACGGTAATTCAGCTCCAAGGAATAGAAAATATTCTCAACAAAATCGTAGAAGAAAAAATTTCCAGCCTAAATATAGTGAGTCCTACAAGAAGCTTACAAAACACCAATTAAACTGTACCAGAAAAGAAAAGCCTCCTGGCACATAATAATCAAAACACAAAGAACAAAGAAATAATATGAAAAGCAGCAATAGAAAAAGGCAGATGCCATTCCAAAAAAAAAAAAAAAAAAAGTCCTCCAGAATTACATCCAAGTTCTCAACAGAGATACAAAATAGTAAGGGCAGGACATATATCTTTCAACCTCTAAAAATCCACAGATACCACCCTAGACTACTACACCCAGAAAAATCCTCCATTGACATAGATGGAGAAAACAAGATCTTTCAAGATAAAACCACCAAATTTAAACAATATCCATGCAAAATCCAGCCCTACAGATGATATTAGAAGGAAAACTCCAATGCAGGTGGATGACTATACTCAGGGGGTGATAAAAATACAGGAAATAATTAATTACTTACTAGGAGAGAGAGAGAGAAGGAGAGAGAGAGAGGGAGAGAGAGAGAGAAGCACACTATCACCATTAAAATATCAGGAATTAACAATCACTGGTCATTAATACCCATCCCCCCAAAAGACACAGGCTAACAGAATAAATATGAAAACAGGACCCAACATTATCCTGCATATAAGAAACACACCTTACACACCTTAGCAATAAAGGTAGACATTACCTGAGAATAAAGGGGAAAAAACTTTTTTTTCCAACCAAGCTGGTATAATCATCTAATTTACAATAAAATAGACTTTTAACCAAAACTAATCAAAAGAGATGGGGAAGGACACTTCATACACATCAAAGGAAAAATCTACCTAGATGACACCTCAATTCTGAGCATCTATGCCCCAAATACAATGGCAACCACATTTGTAAAAGAACATTGCTAAAGCTTATATTGTACATGGAAGCCCACATACTGATAGAAGACTTCAACACCCCTTTCTGACTAATCAACAGGTTGTCTAGATAAAATTATACAAAAAAATAACAAAACTAACAAACATTATGAATCAAACAGACCTAATATATATCTATAGAACATTTCACTCATACAAAAAAAAGTGTAACTTCATCTCAGCACCTTATGGGACCATCTCCAAAACTAACCAGATCATCTGTCACAAAGCAAGCCTCAAATGATACGAGAAAATTGAAATAACCCTTTGTATCTTATCAGACTACCATGTATTAAAGCTGGATTTCAACATCAACAGAAATATCAGAAATCCTGCATTCTCATGGAAACCAAACAATTCTCTACTAAGTGATTACTGGTTCAGGGCAGGAATAAAAGAAGAAATTGTACTATAATTCAATGCTAAACTTGTGAGACACTATAAAAGCAGTGTTAAGAGAAAAGTTTATGGCATTAAGTATTTCATAAAAAAAATTGGAGAGATCTCATAATATCAACTTAAAACTATACCTAAAAGCTCTAGAACAAAATGAAGCAAATAAACCCAAGAGTACTAGACAGCAGGAAATAATCAAAATCAGGGCAGAAATCAATAAATTAGAAATGAAGATAACAATACAAAGAATCAACAAAACAGAGAGCTGGTTTTTGAGAAAATCAACAAGATAGACAAACCACTAGCCAAACTAACTAAAAGGCAGAGAGAACATACTCAAATGAACAAAATTAGAAATGAAATGGGAGAACAATTAGGTCTTATTTCAAAAGCCTGTACTCCATGAAATTGGAAAATCTAAATGTAATAGATGATTTTCTACACCGATATCACTGACCAAAATTATATCATGATCAGGCATTTAAACAGCCCTATACTATATTCCCTAAGGAAATAGAAGCAGACATTAAAAGTCTCTCAACAACAACAACAAAAGCAGGGCCAGTTGGCTTTAGTGTCAAACTCTACCAGACTTTCAAAGAAGAGCTAATACCAATCTCAAACTAGTCCATAAAATAAAAACAGAAGGAATACATCCAAATGATTTATATGAGGCCACTCCCACTCTGACAGCTAAACCACACAGACTCAACACACAGAATTTCAGAGCAATTCCTCATATGAACATTGATCCTAAAATACTCAATAAATACTTGTAAGCAAAATCCAAGAACACACCAAAACAAGTATCCACCATGATCAAGTAGGTTTCACCCCAGGCATGCAGGGATGATTCACTATATGTAAATCCATCAATGTAATCAATCGTATAAACAAACTGAAGGAAGAAAATTACATAATCATCTCATTAGATGTTATAAAAGCCTAAATCTAAAACCCTTCATGTTAAAAGTTCTGGAGCAATCAGGGATACAAGAAACATACCCAAATATAGTAAAAGCAATATAGAGCAAGTCAGCAGCCAACATTAAATTAATTATATATAAATTAATTATAAATAAAAGCATTAAATGGAGAAAACTTAAGGCAGTTCAACTAAAATCAAGGAGTAAACAAGGTTGCCCTCTCTCTCCCTATCTATTGAATATAATACTTGAAGTTTCATCTAGAGCAATATGATAACTAAGTGAGATTAATGGGATAAATATTATAAAGGAAGAAGTCAAAATATCACTATTCACAGATGATATGATAATATACATAAGTGACTCCAAAAATTCTACAAGAGATATCCCACAGCTGATAAGCACCTGCAGCACAGTGGCTACATACAAAATCAACTAAAAAAAAAGAAAAATCTCAGTACACCTCCTTTATATAAATGATAAAAGGCCAGGAAAGAAACATCCTTGGCAGTAGCCACAAATAATTTAAAATATCTTGTTATAACTCTAACCAAGGAAGTGAAAGACACTTAGGACAAAAACTTTAAGTCTCTGAAGAAAGAAATTGAGGAATATATCAGAAGACAGAAACATCTTCCATACTAATGGATTGGTAGGGTTAACATGGTAGGATTAAAATGGCCATCTTACCAAAAGCAATCTGTAGAATCACAGAAATTCCTATAAAAACTCTAGTACAATTCTTTACAGACCTTGCAAAAGCAATTCTTAACATGGAAAGGAAAAACAAAGGATAACTAAAACAATCCACAACAATAAAAGAACTTCTGGAGGTATTACCATCCTTGATCTCAACTTGTACTACAGAGCAATAGAAATGGAAGTTGCATGGTATTGGAATAGAATCAGACAAATTGATCTATGGAATCATATTGAAGACCCTGAAATAAGCCCATATTCCTACAGACACTTGAATTTTGACAAGGAAGTCAAAAGAGACAATGGAAAAAATAAAACATCTTCAACTGATGGTGTTGGTCTGACTGGATAGAAGAATGCAAACAGAACCATATCTGTCAATCTGCACAAAATACGAATCTTAGTGGATTAGACCTCAATATACACCCAGATACACTAAGTTTAATAGAACAGAAAATAGGGAATAGCCTTGAATTTATTGATACAGGAGAGAACTTCCTGAACAGAACACCAATGGCTCAGTCTCTATGATCAACAATTAATAAATGGAACCTCATGAAACTGAAAAGCTTCTTTAAGGCAAAAGACAATGTCAATAGGAAAAACAGCAACCTACAGATGGAACTTCAATAACCCTACATCTGTAAGAGAGAGTAATGTCTAAAATTTAAAAGGAACTCAATAAATTACACAAAAAGAATCCAAATAAAACATGGGTACAGAACTAAGAATGAATTCTCAACAGAGGTGTCTGGAATAGCCAAGAAACACTTGAGGAAGTGTTCAATGTCTTTAGTCATCATCGAAACACAAATCAAAATAACCCTGAAATTCCACCTTACACACATCAGAATGGTTAAAATAAAAATAACTAAGTAATATCGCATGTTGCCTATAATGTGGATCAAGGAGGAACTCTCCTCCATTGCTGGTGACAGTGCAAACTTGTAGAACACTCTGGAAATCATTTGGTAGTTTCTCAGAAAACAGGGAATAGTTCTACCTTAAGTTGCAGATATAACACTCCTGGGCATATACCCAAAAGATGTCCCACTATACCACAAGTTCACTTACTCAACTATGGTCATATCAGATTTATTTATAATATCCAGAAACTGAAAACAACTTAGACCCTCAACTGAGAAATGGATAAAAAAGTGATATATCTATACAATTGAATACTATTCAGTTATTAACAACAAAGACATCATGAATTTTGCAGGCAATTGGATGGAATTTGATAATGTCATCCTGAATGAGGTTACCCAGATCTAGAAAGATATGTATGGTATATATTCACCTATAAGTTGACATTAGCCGTAAAGTGCTGGACAGCCATGCTATAATCAACAGACACAAAGGGGTCAGAAGGGTAAACTAAATAGTCGTGAGAGGTGGATATAGAGAGGGAACTGGGAGGGGGAGGAAATAGAAAGAGGAAAGGGGATGGTGATCAGGAATTACCTGGTGGGAGAAGACTTAGAGTGAAAATAAAAATTGGCATGTGGGGGAGGGAAAGCATCTCTGGTGACTAGCTGGAGGCCTGGGATAGGAAAGGATACAGGGAGTCTATGGGGGTGATCCTAGCTGAGAGTTCTACCAGAAAGGGTTATACAGACTGAAGTGGCCACTTCCGGTAGCTAGGCAAGAGTTCCAGAGAAGGGAAGGGGACATCTATCTACCCACAAAATCTTCAACCCAAAATTTGTCATGCCTACAAGATATGAAGGACTAAAGATGTAGTAGAGACTGAGGGAACAGCCAACCAATGACTGCCCTAACTTGAGACCCATCCTGTGTGAGAGAGCCAACCCCTGATATTATTATTAATTATTATTATTTAGTATTAGTATTAGTACTTAATTTTTTTTTTTTTTTTTGGTTTTTTGAGACAGGGTTTCTCTGTGTGGCCCTGGCTGTCCTCGAACTCACTCTAGACCAGGCTGGTCTCGAACTCAGAAATCTGCCTGCCTCTGCCTCCCAAGTGCTGGGATTAAAGGTGTGTGCCACCACTGCCCTGCAAACCCTGACATTACTAATGACACTCTGCTATGCTTGTAGACAAGGGCCTAGCATAACTGTCTCCTGAGAGGCTTCATCCAGCAGCAGATGAAGGCAGATACAGAGACCCATAGCCAAACATCAGGCAAAGCTCAAGGAGTCTTGTGCAACAGTGGCGTATAGAAGTGAGCAAGTCATAGGGGTAAGAACAGTACAAGAATACTCACAGAGTTAACCAACTTTGAGTCCATGGAGGCCCACAGATAGGTCACCAACCAGGAAGCATGCAGGAGCTGGACTTAGACCCCTTCTACATTTGTAGCAAATGTGAAGTTTGATCATCTTGTGGGTATCCTAACAAGTGGAGAAAGGGCTGTCTTGATCTCTCTTCCCTGCCATTGGATCCCGTTTCCCCTACCTTGACTGCCTGGTTGGGTCTCAGTGGGAGAGGATGTGACTAGATGCCCCAGGTATGGTGCTACCAAAGGGGGATCCTATTTTCTAAGAATGAGAGGGACCAATTGGAGGAGGGATCTGTAAGGGTGGGTCAGAGAAGATACGAGTGACAGGGACTGTGATTGGGATGTAAAATGAATAAAAAAGAAAAAAAAATAAGAAAAGAGCTGGCATATGTCAGTAATATAACACAGACTAACATTCCACAATCATCAACTTCTTTGTCGAAACAATTTTTTGAAATATAAATTTTTAAATTTGAGTGATTTCCTGAAGGGAAGTTGTCGTCCATAATCACTTTACTTATTTTGGAAGGTTTAAAGAACACAACAATCTCTAAAGAATATTTAAATCATTTTATCATCTGTTTATTCCACCTGTACTTGCCTTCCTTCCTTTCTCATTCTTTTTCTAATTCTGCCCCTCTACTGTGAATGCAAAGTTTATTAGATAATGCCTTTAATGAACTCATTACAATTGCAATCAGAGGGAAAAAAAATCCTCTCAATGATGCCTCCGAGTTTAAACTATCTTGCTCTGTTCTGAACCCACAAATATTAGCTTTCTATTGAGCTTAATATTAATGTTTAGACTCTTCTGTGGTTTTAGTTTATATTATATATTGATCCAATGGTTCTGTGTGACATTTGCCTCTATTTATTCTATATCGCAGAACATGTCGACAATGCAGCATTTCTCAACACGAACAGTATTCTCAGGAGGAATTTGAGGCTGAATTGCCTAGAGTGTAGCAGGCAAAATTTTCATTGGAAGGGAAATGAAGCAAAAACAGTTGCATTGCCTAAATAAATTAATTGATTTGAGACATGGTGTAGGGGGAGGAAAATTCCATTACTATCCACCACTTAGCTCAATTAAAGTGTGGGCTGCTCCAGCAAGTGTTTCATTCTCCATCGAATGTCTTTCTTGTTCTTCATTTTACCCAGGGCGATTAGTGTTAGCAGCCTGGGGGCACGAGCTGATTTCTCTATACTGAGGAATCTATAGGTTTTTTCAGCATTTATTGTAGAAGTTTACCCTCTTTTTTCTTTATCAGGTTTCCTGAACGAATTTCTTGGCAATGATTCTTACAAAAATGATTTTTACAGAAAGAGCAATTTTGATCTATAGTTGGTTTTTAGTAGGACATGAAAATCACAAGGTATGCCTTGGGGAAACCAATCTTCTCCAAAATCTGTTGGTATTGAATATATGTCTACAAATGCCTCTTATCCTACCAGCTGCTTCTCAGATGTCAACTATGAAACACCTGCAAACACTGTATGAAGATTTCAGAAGTATCGGTGAGCATCGTGTATCAGAGCATTGTGTGATGCTCTAAATTATCCCTTTTGTGAAAAGCTGGACACAGATTATTCTAAATTTATTTGATATATATTACTATATATTTTAACATACATTCAATTACATTGTTAAATGTATAGTATTAAGTATATATTTTTAAAACACTTTGACCTAAGTCATTCTTACATCCAGCTTGCAATGACAATGATTATGATAATCATTACTAATACATATAAACCCAATACAAGAAAATGCCAGATTATTCAAATCTGTGCTGATCAAAATAACCTCTCAGGTCTATTAAAACTATGTTCCATTTAAATAGAGAAAATTCAAATTAGTTCAGAGGAAAAATAAGGGCAGAGCTGAGATAATAACTGACTGCTGGTCTGAGGATCGGGCTTCAGATTAGATGACTCAAGAGTTGATGTGACTTTTTTTTTTTTTAACTTTCAATCTGTTTTGGATTCATCTGAGGAATCACAGATGTGGTTTATTGAAGGTTTAACAGCTAGTTACCAGTGTTTACTACTGAAGATGCTAATGTGTGTGTTTCCTTATGTAGAACATTCAAGTTTAAAAGGAGAAAGTGTATACTTTCAGAATGATCCCTTGTTCCTCTATATGTATGATCAATACCACTCGGTTGTTCTCTTCTTATCACATACCCATTTATTTTATCTATTTCTTTAGGTTTAAAAATTATATCTTAGCTAGCACAAAGTACACCAACACCATGGAGGGACTGTAACATGAAGCCAGGTTCTCATTTTTTTGAGAATGAAATTTTCTATTAAAAAACAAACTGAAGAGAAAGTTTCACACCCTTCTCTGGTTTGATTCTCTGTCATCTATAGTTAAAGGAGATGCTGAGAGGTTTGATATGGATTAAGGTACAATCATGATTTAAAAATATACATTTACACAATGGAATACTACTCAGCTATTAAAAACAATGATTTCATGAAATTCACAGGCAAATGCATGGAACTTGAAAATATCATCCTGAGTGGGGTAACTCAGTCACAAAAGATCCAACACAGTATGTACTCACTAATAAGTGGATATTAGCTCAAAAGTTCGGAATACCCAAGATTTAATTCACAGCAAATTTGGGGACTGAGCATGGGGTCCCAGATGGAGGAGTTGGAGATGGGACTGAAGGAACTGAGGGAGTTTGCAACCCCATGGAGGAAGCAACAGTGTCAACTGGCCTGACCCCCGAGTGCTCCCAGAGACTGGACCACCAACCAAAGAATACACATGGAGGGACCCATGGTGCTGGCCACATATGTGGCAGAGGAGGGCCTTGTTGGCCATCAGTGGGAGGAGAGGCCCTTGGGCATGAGAGTGTTAGATGCCCCAGTATAGGGGAATGCCACTGAGGGAAGACAGGAGTGTGTGGGTGGGTAGGAGAATACCCTCATAGAGGCAGGGGGAATGGGATAGTGGGTTTACAAAGGGGAGACCTGGAAACAGGAAATGTAAATAAAGTATCAAAAATATAAAACAAAATAAAATTTAAAAGTGGACATAATCACAATTTCTTACAGGTTATTTGGGTCAGAGATTGTGTTCATATTGAGAAGCAGAAGAACAGAGAAAATGTTTGGAATTAGAGAGATCATGCTACTGCTTTGGTTATTACAGAAAACAAATGGAGAGAGAGAGAGAGAGAGAGAGAGAGAGAGAGAGAGAGAGAGAGAGAATATTTGTATAGGAGTATATGGGGATATAAGGTCTTCGGGATCTGAGGTCATAAAGCTTCATAACGGAACCCAAATTAGTTCTTTGATTCTATCTCAAAATGGGAAATAAGCAGTGTCTTTGCAGCCAGGAGTTTGGGTAGGAGAAACTAAATAATAAAGTTACCAGTCAAGAAATAAGAAAAACAGTTATAAAAATATAAATAAAATTAGTGTGAATTTTCTCCACCAGGAATCCAGCCAATGAACCTAGATACATGAGCTCAAGAGGATCTCACCAAGAAGTTTGATGGACTCTGAGTCCATGTGGTGTCAATACATACATATTAGATAAGGGGCATGAATATCTGAAGTCAATAAATTCTCAATACCCTCCCTAAGGTTTCCGAGCACAGGAGGATCTCTGTGAGGCTGACTTCATCAGGCCTTAACAAATTGTGAGGATAATGAAGCTTAGCATCTCATATACTCAAAAGAAGAGGGACAGGGTTCTAGAGATGAGATATTGGCAACACTCAAAATTATACTCCCGATACACACTGTTGACCTTAAAGTAAGAGATTATCAGTCCAGGAAGAGCATATTGAATGTGGAGAACATGTGGCATCTGGATAGGAACAGCAAACATCAAGCTGTACAGACTGAAAATGACAAGCAAAATTGTGCTTAAGGATTTAGTTGAGAGATGCCCAATATTTCCCACCATAGACATAAGATAGAGGAGTTACTTGTGTGGATCATAGCAAAACTGAGGCAGAACTTATATCCTGAAAGACCTAACTTAGTTAAACATAACTGGCTGGGGGAATGTAGTGTAGCATAGGGATGGAAAGCTCTTCCCCAAGGGAAAGAAGGACCAACCAAAAATATACCATCTCCTAATTCATGTTAGTGTTCATTGATATTGGATTTTATTTATTAGCACTTTACTTTCTCATACATTATAAATTGAACTTATTATTTCCCCTCCTTCAACTGCTTTCAGATTCTATCTCCATACACACCCAACTCTGTGTTTCTTACCTCTCTCAAAAATAAAAGAAAGCCAGACATTAAAAAGAAACAAATAACACAATCAAGAAAAGCAAAACCACAGAAAAACATGCAGTGTGTTTCATGCTGGCCAACTACTTCTGAGCATGAAGTCTTTCTTGGAGCACTGTTATATATAAAATAATTCCATGGAGCAACATTTATTTTCCATATTCCCACAGGTACCAATTGCGAATAGTTTATTGGTTAAGGGCAGGATTTTAGATCCAGTTTCTCTCCTCTCTACTGGGATTGTATCTGGTTTGAATTTGTGCAGGCATTGTTTTGATGTCAGCTTCTATGAGTTCATATGTTCAGCATTCCTGTTTTGTCAGGAAGATGCTGTTTCTTTGGGGTAATCCGTTCAATAATTCTGTTTCTTCTTCAGAACAGTTAACTCAGTCTTGAGGGGAGGAATTTAATAAGGGCATCTTTTTTGTGACTGGTTCAAAATATAGGAATAAGTAATGCCTATAGGGTTCCAGTAGCTCAATAAGAGGACTAACAATCAGCAAAAGGAATCTCCTTAAACAAGCATCTTCAAAGTAAAGGATGCTGCCAGCCAAATAAACATATATTCCAGAATGGGAGCAAAACCTTCCCAACCTCTAAAAATGTAAGATATATAGGAAAATATTAAGAAATGGGTTATAAAACTGATGAGAGTTTTCAAAAGATGAAACATACATGGCTAGTAAACACTTAAAAGTCTCACCATCATGATGGCATAAACATAAGCAGAACAGGACTACACCAATAAACATACCAAAGAGAATAGAAAAAGTTCAAAATGTCTCAGCCATACACAAAGAAATATAGGCAACTAAGGAATTCTGGAATCAGGAGAAATAGTCTTTTTAGGGAAGAGATAAGCAATAGGTCATTCAATATCCAGTGGTCAGCTGTAAAGCATATGTGGTAACATTATGCAGATGGAGAAGTTTATATTTGGGAGTATATATGAACACAATAAATGCACATAAAAGCATTTAATGAGAAATGAGGCCATCAGTTTGAAAGAGAGAAAGGTGAAAGATGGGTTATATGGGAACCTTTGATGATAGGAAAGGGAATATATATATCATCAATTTGAAGAATCTTGTGTGTTTAAAAAATGTTCACTATCCTGTCATCATGAAAATAAAAATTAAAATTTTTTTTAGATATTATTTAACCCCACTAAGAATGTCCACCATCAATAATATACAATTGACCTCGACCACTGTGTTTAATATAGGGGAAAGAAGCACTTACACACTTTTGGTATGAGTTTGTGTAGTGTAACCACTTTGGAAATGAGCATAGAATTTCCACAGAAAGCTAGAAAAGTAAATTCATATGACGTAACTCTACCATTCTTGAATATATATCCTAATGACTCAATAATATATTCCAGGGATAATAACCTATAATAGGGATACTTGTTATTCATGTTCTGTAAAACTCTCAAATCATCCTAGGTGTCTATCCATGAGCTAAGGGACAAAGAATGCGTTGTCCATATATGCAATTAAATTTTATTCACCTATAAAGAAGCATTTTACTAGGGAATTTTAAAGTAACTGGATAGAATGGAAAAATTATACTCAGGAAGGTAATCTGGACACACACACACACACACACACACACACACAATAAAAAAAAATAAAAAACAACAACAACAACAAAAAACCACAGAAGTTTTCTAGCTTCTAATACTTGAGTGTATTTGACTTGGAGTGACTGGAAAATCCAGGGAATTAGGAACCACTGGACAGAAGATGCCTCAAGATCAGGGATAGAAGAGTACAGGTAAAATGGAAAGAGAGAGTATACAAATACTGGTGTAGAAATAGCAAAGAAATTGATGATATGAGATGTAGTGGGTACAAAGTTGACAAAAATCAAGTGTATATGAAAATGTAATATTTTTTAAATTACATATTTTAATTTTCATACATACCTATGATATGCTTGGATCAGCTTTCCTCCTCTAATTCCTGTCTTATAACCCTCAACACATTTTCCTTCTCAACTGAAGGTGTTCTTTCTTTATTTAATTTTCATTTATCTATCTATCTATCTATCTATCTATCTATCTATCAATCATCTATCTATCTATTTACTTATTTATTTATTCACTTTCCATCCCAATGGCAGCCCCCTCCCTCCTCTCTCCCCAATCTCACTCCTGCAAATCCCTTCCCCATATTACTTTCACCCTTTCTTCTCAGAGAAGGGGAAGCCCCCTTTGCATACTACCCTGCCCTGTGGCATCCAGTCAAAGAAGGATGAAAGGCTTCTTTTCCCACTGAGGTACAACCAGGCAGTCCAATTAGGAGGAGATCCAATGGCAGGCAACAGTATCAGAGGCAGTTTCTGCTTCACTTGTTAGGGGACCCCATGAAGACCAAGCTGCATTTCTGATACAAATGTGTAAGAGGCCTACATCACTGGTTTGTGGCCCAGTCTCTGTGAGCCCCCATAGACACATGTTAGTTGACTCTGTAGGTCTTCTTATGGTGTCCTTGACACCTCTAGCTCACTCAGTTCTATCCCCCACTCTTCCAGAAGACTCCCAATCTCTGTCAGATGTTTGGTTGGAGCTCTCTGCATTTGTTTCCAACTGCTGCTGGATGAAGCTTCTCAGGAGACAGGTATGCTAGGTGCTAGTCTTTAATCATAGCAGATATCATTAATATTACCAGGGGTTGGCTCTCTAACATGAGTGGGTCTCAAATTGGACTAATCCTTAGTTGGACTTTCCCACAGTCTCTGCCATATGTTTATCCTTCTGCATCTTGTAGGCAAGAAAACGTTCTTTCTTCAGAGTTCTTGTCATGCAGGTCTTTCATTTGCTTGGATAGAGTTACACCAAGAAATTTTATATTATTTGTGGCTATTGAAAAGGCTGTTGTTTCCCTAACTTCTTCCTAACAGGCTTATGTTTATCATGTGTGTATAAAGGAAAAGTTACTGATGTTTGAGTTAATTGCATGTCCCACTCACATTGCTGATGTTATTCTCTGCTCACATTGAAGTAGCAGTTCTATGATGGAATTTTCGGAGTCCCGTATGAAGACTAGCACATCATCTGGGAATAGAGATAGTTTGCCTTCTTCTTTTCCAATTCTATCCCGTTAAGCTTATTTAGTTGTCTAGCTAGAACATCAAGTACTGTGTTGAATAGATAGGGAGAAACTTGAGTAGCCTTGGCTTGACCCTGATTCTAGCGGAGTTGCCTCTCCTGTTAATTTGATACTAGCTATTGGCTTGCTGTGTATTGCCTGTATTATGTTTAGGTATGTTTTATTTTGTTTGTGTGTTTGTTTTTAAATTAAGACTTAGTGTTAATAAATTTCTCTGTTAGGCCTACTTTTAATGTGTGTCAAAGTTTCCATTGTATTATGTCATTGATTAAATTTACTTCCAGGATTTTGATCCTCCCAATATTGGAGGATGCAGAGTCTGAACTGCCAATCTTTTGTAGCCATGCAGAGCTAGTGGATTATATTTGGTTGCATTGCTGACCACGTTGTTGATCATTCCTATGGAGATCCCTAAATAACCCAATGCTAGAAGGTCACTTTCTGAAAACTGACATTGGGCTCCCATAGCTAAGGACAATGTATACGCAGCTCATTCAACAGAGTTGTTGAGTAGGTATGGATTTGGCACCTTTACCCCTACATTCTAGTCAATTTGTCAGAAGATGGCTCTCTGTAGGCTACAGAAAAAGATACTTGAACACTGAACTAGGAACAAAACCTTCAACCTACAATCCATCTGTTCAGACTGCAAGATGTACTGGGGCTATGGTGGCCCAGAATTTGTGACAGGCCAACCAATATTTAATGTCTGATTTAACTTGAAGCACACTCCTCAAGAGGGAGCCCATGCCTTATACTGCTTAGATCGCCTGAAACAGAAGACTTGATAGCCCAGAGACGATGGTAGAACCAAATGCTATTGGTAAACTAGCAAACAAACAAACAAACCCAAAACTCCATGAAATGATTCCTAATTTGAATAAAGGAAAGGATAGGGAAACTGTTGTATTGATCTGTGCCCTGTAAAGTCATCATCATAGAGACTTCCTCTGGCAGGAAATGGAAGTGGGTAGGGAGACACAACCCAGACATTAGGAGGAGCAAGAATCTAAATGAGAGCTCTTCGTTGGGTCCTTCCCCTCAGAGATAAGGGAACTCTGAGGAAGAGAGGAAGAATAGACTGTAGGAGTCAGAGACATGGAGAACACCTGGAGGATATGGACTACTGAAGCAACTAAGCACGACTAATATGGACTCATCGAGACTGAAGCTACAAGCATGAGGCCTGAATGAGTCTATACAGGTCTCTGAATATACACTATGACTGTTAGCTTGGCATATTTTGTGGGATCCTAACAGTGGGAGCAGAAGTATCTCTGACTTTTTTGCCTATTCATGAGATTTTTTTTCCTTCTTGTGTAGCTTTTGCCTTGATTTACTGTATCCTTTTGTGTGTGTGTGTGTGTGTGTTAAAATTAAATTTAATATTAAAACCAGAGAAAGTGTGGCTTGAAACTCAAGTGTTATAAAGTAAAATTTAAAACTGTCATTTAAAATTACAATATATGTATTTTTATTTATTTATTTATTATTTTTATTTTTTCTACTTTATTTATATTTCAAATGTTTTCCCCCTTCCAGATCTCCCCTTTGGAACCTCCCTATTCCCTCTCCCCTCCCCTGCCTCCATGGGGGTATTCCCCCACCCACCCACCCACTCTCATCTTCCCTCTTTGGCATTCTCCTATACTGGGGGATCTAATACTCTCAGGCCCAAGGGTCTGTCCTCCCCCTGAACTCAAGAAGCTAGACTCCAGAGATCCAAATAACCCTATGAAAAAATGGGGAAGAGAGCTAAACAGAGAATTCTCAACTGAGGAAACTCAAATGGCTGAGAAGCACCTAAAGAAATGTTCAACATCCTTAGTCATCAGGGAAATGCAAACCAAAACAACTCTGAGATTTCACCTCACACCTGTCAGAATGGCTAAGATCAAAAACTCAGGTGACAGCAGATGCTGGCAAGGATGTGGAGAAAGAGGAACACTCCTCCATTTCTGGTGGGAATGCAAGTTGATACAACCTCTCTGGAAATCAGTTTGGCGGACCCTCAGAAAAATGAACATAATACTACCTGAGGACCCAGCTATTCCACTCCTGGGCATATACCCAGAAT